>PVJX010043619.1:0-13573 GCA_004027295.1 Dolichotis patagonum
TGGCTTTATACTATTGTGTTATGTTTGATATTATTGTATTTGAAACTATGCTCAACTATAGCAGAGTAAGAGATATGGTGTTAGCTACTGTTGATGTCCAGTTGACTTAATGTAAAGTACTGTGTTGCCTATGTTGTCCTGTTCTGATCTGCTCTGTACTGCCCCCTTTTGTTTTATTGTCTTTCAAATAAAAAAAATTTTTTTATCTATTCTTTGGTTGGAGGAAAAATCATTTTAAAACTGTGTATTTGCATATCTCTTTGATTTGGCTTGTAAAATTTTTCTAACCCTACCATTTAGGTTTTCGGTTTTTCTGTGCACTATGTAATTACTTCTACTTTTGCCCTTTTGTGTTCTGCTGCAGGCTGAAAATCAGAAGATTTTCTTTCTAAGAAGCCCAAAGGCTGAAGATAAGTCCTCCTCACTCAGTTCATTTCCTTTCTTCTAAATCCTTCTATTTCTTGAATGTGTGTCACGACTTGAATAGGACAAAGTGTTCCCGCACTAGTATTCAATCTTAGAGAGATGGAAGCTTTGTTCTTTCAAGGAAAAAGAAATATAATGCCAAATATGAATTGCTTTTCATTTTCCTGTTCTTTCTCCACTCCAGGGATGTCTATGTAGATAAAGGCCGAAGAGGGCCAGAGTCATTATCTGGATAATTCAACTCCAGGACATTTTGCCCAAAATTAGATGACAGGCAAAGCTGAGGATTTTTCAATGTCGAGCCATTCTCTGGAACCTTGACACCATGAATATTCTGAAATGTTCTAGTCCCTGTCTTTCAACGATGGGAAACTAAAGTAAAGGATTTAAAAGGGAAGAAGAGAATTAGATGGAAGGAGGGCAGTGAGGATCTGACTGTGCTCCAGGCACTGTAACTCACCGCAGCAAAGACTTGCCCTGGTGAGGTATTTATTGTGCTTCTCATGTTGGAGTTGACAAGGACTTTTCCTGTTTTAGGGCTATGATTTGTCAGGTATTTTTTCCACTTAAAGAAAAGCAACAAATATTTGTAAAATACTAACAAATATTTATAAAATACCAATTCTGAGCCCAGGCTTTTGGCTGTATCCTGAGAATCCAATAGAAGAAAGGTCAATTTTCCAACCTCAATGAACTATTACTAATCTATGAAGTTACTAACAATTTTTAAAGAAGCTAGGCAATTATGTTGCTATTAAGTGGTGTTAGCTACTTTTCTGAGTAAAGTAGTATAAAAATAAACAACTCTAAAAGTCCATGAAATCTCAAAATAGCAAAGAATATATATTAACTGGAAAGAAGGGACAAGGTATTGAAATTTCTGTGAGATTTGGAGATTATCAAAGCAAATGATCATTTGCTAGTTGGAAAAAAATCAATCTACAAAATAATGACAAATTCAGGGAGAAAAATAATCAGTTATTTTCCATTTACTATCACTTAAAATACTTCCTTCATACACACAAACATTATGTTCCTCCAGAACAAGATAGAATTCAATATAATAGATAAGATATGCACTCAGCAACCTAACAGAACTAAAGCCTGTCAATGGAATGGATTGAACAATAAATGGGAACTGGTTAAATAGTAAAATCATAAACTAGGGCAGCAAACAGGCTGCTTCATGATGTTGCATGGCCCACAGAACTTTCCAATGGGCCTCCTTTGTACTGTTGGACTTCATTCAAGAATTTATTCTTTCTAACATGAGAAGTCTCAATATACTTCTTTCTCCCATTCAATAGAAAATCATGTTTTAACAAGTCAGAAAATCCTAAATAAAAATAAAGAGGTAGCTAACCTGAATTCACAGGCTACCAAAAGACTGTTGGAACTTATAAGCAAAAATAAAAACCATACACTTTTAATCAGTAACTTTCTGTCTATTAACAGGTAGTACCTTGGAAGCCCACAAACCTTCCTTTCCAATTCTTTGAAGAAGCTTACACAAACATTTGGAATAAATACTAAAATGAGGCAGGAGCAAAGTCTAAGAATTTTTTATAAAATACAATGAAGAGCCCTCATATAAATATCAGTACCCAAGAAGAAAGCTGACTTAGGCCCAAAATGGGAGGAAGACTCAGAAAGAGGGCAGAAGGCTTTGGACCAGGCAGTAGTGAGAAGTTGAGACCCCAAACCAAACCAAACTGTCTGTCTCACAACTGGCTAAGGTCTTCCTGCATTAGCCAGAAACAGCAGCAGAAAACTGCAAAATGGGCAGGATGGCTACAGTAAGCAGAGCAGTATTATCAGTGCTGGAACAACGGAGTTAAACAATTTGGCAGGCTTGTTCACATGTCCTCCTGAGCTGCGTTAAGGAATCAAACATGTATTTTGGAAGAGACGATTTTAGAAAAAATAAACGGACATATATGTATCCCGCCTTCAGTGTACAGAATGGAGCAGAGGAAGACACTCAACACTGGCGTGTCAATTAGCCAGCGAGAGCAACTGGCTAGACGAGAAGTAATGGTAACTTTATGCTGGTGGTGGAATAAATAGAAAAAGAAATAAGATGATTCAAAAAAAGGGAGAAAGTAAAGTTGACAGAAACTGCAGGCAGAATAGAAACCCAGGGAAGGGAGAGAGAGGCACAGGGGGTGAATCCAGGCTACTTACTTAGTTGGCTAAGATGTGACCAGTTCCTGAGTGAGGGAGACCAGGAGAGAGAAGTCTGCCGGAAAAGCCATGAATTGCTTCTGAGGGGTTAAGTTTAAAGTGCTTTTGTGCCAGTGGGTACCAGAACCCAAACTCAGGACCTCATGTTTTCCAGGCAGACACTGTGCCACTGAGCTAAATCTTTGGCTTAAAGTGCTTTGAGATCTAAGAGATCGGAAAGTAGACATGTGTCAGTGGCACAGAGGAGTCATCTAAGTGAAGATGTGACGTGTCATGCACATGATGGAAATATTGGAGGTCAATGATAAAATGGAGTTTTCCAGAAAGGCAAGGAGAGAAAGGGCATTCCAGGCAGAGGGGACAGAATTTATAAATGACATGGAACTGGGGGCATTTTAATTGCTTATATGTAGATGTCAATCACCCTCAACTCTTGAGTATTTACTTAACATTGTTGTGAAGAAAAAAAGAAGAAATTCTGTGTGGTGATTCTTTTAGGGGAGCCTAGAAGAACAGAGAACGAGAGAGATGTAAACTTGTGTGTGTTGTCTGAATGTGTTTCTTACAGTGTTTCAGATTTGAAAAACAGTATTGCTCAGTAATGCATTTCTTTTAAGAATCTTAAAGTTGGAGGAGCACATGGTGGGGGTCTCTGCTCTGCTGAGGTTGTAGATTCCGCGGACAGATGTGAGAGTTGTGCATTTTGCAACGTTAGGGGGCGCCATTCACATGGAGCCCAGAGTGTAGTGCACAACCTGAACAGCTGTACAAGTGGTGGCCTTGATTATAATATTTTAGAAGATGACTCTGAAGATAGCTGAACAATTAAAAGCTGACAGAATCAAAAGTCCCAGAATACCTAAGACTTACGTTTAGATATGGAAAGTGAGTAGGCAAAGTCAGCGAAGGACGAGTGGACTTGGGGAAGGACAGAGAGAAAGCACTTAATCAGAGGGCACGAAGGGTCAGCAGATGGGTCGGGATGCATTCTTCCATTATCAAAGATTTCAGGGGATGGGAAATGCTGGATGTTTATTGCTTTGTTTACTCTAAACAATTTATAAAAATAGGCAATGGTTTAAACTTGCCGATATAGATTTAACATACAAAATTCCCTTTCAAGTGGTTGTCAGTTTGACGTTTCAGAAAACTTCCACTTAAATCCAGAATTTATAAATTCTCAGGAAGGGAGCTGTGAAAAAGCCATTCTCCCCAAATCACTTTACTTCTTTTCTCCTTGATGTTTTACCAAATGCTGCTACAAACTTTTAAAAAAGCATTAGACAACTGATATTCTCTCTCTCTTTGTTCCCTCTAACTCTAGGCTAGGAGAAGAAAAGTCCCTCTTGCTACTTAAACGTACAGTGTCTAAGACAGGGTTTAGCACGGAGTGGGTACGGAGGAGACATGGATGAATGGGTAAATGAATGCCAGTATAGCAACAGACCAAAACACAGCATGGGCACCAGGACTTCCGGTTTCTATCTCGAGTCTTAGCCTTATGTAACCAATAGAAACTCTTAAAGCAGTTTTCACATTTGTCTGACTTACTGTTTGACTCTTTGTAGGGTCTTAGCACTTGTTTATTTCATGAATAAGACATAGCCCTCCTAACTTCACATGGGAAAAGTTCTAACTCCTGTTAATACCAAATATATGCTACCACCTTAATCCTGCCAGAAATGTGCACGTGCATGCACACACACACACACACACACACTCACACCCAATGTTAATCCTTGTCACTATGCATTGACACATGAGTCACCATCATCACTTTACAAATCACTAAGCCAAATTTCAGATATATCAACTAATGTTCAGCTTTGCACGGTGTAGTTAGTACGTAAGCAGAGGCTGTCAGACGCAAACCTTCCGATAACCAGCATGTTGCCACATGTTTGAGAAAGTTAAAAACAGTATACACAGACGAGCATCACTGTTGTCTCGGGACGTGGCCCAAAGGCACAGAGCTAAGTGTTTGTTTCTATATAAAATAGCCAAACTGGTTCTTATACCCACTTGTACAGGATGTGAGGCAACCGGCAGACTTAAATATTTATTAGGCGGGAGGGTAAAATGTCCAGATTTTGCTGAAGCCTGTTTTGTTTTGCTCTTTCCTTGAGGCCAGGCAACTAACAGTGAGTGAAAAAAGTAAAATGTTGGCAGACGACTTGGCTAAAGTACCAGACCTCTTTGTCATCCAGTCAGACACGAGGGCTCGGAAAACATCTGCCTGGTTATCTTCGTCTGGTCTCTCTTGGCTAAAACTTGGGGATCCCTCAGAGGTGAAGCGGGGAGTACGCACGTTACAGTAAAGACCCTATACACAAAGATTTCTCTGAGGCCCAAATTCTTTTGTTTGTAAACTAAGAATGGTATTTCTGGGAGAGACTGAAGGATGAGTGGATAAGAGCCTGCTTAGATTAAGAATTTATCTTTTTGTGTGTTAACAGTTCACTTTCTAATGACACAGTGTACGTGAAGCAAGTGCATTGCTGAGTTACACAGATGTGTGCGTGAACAGTTCGCATCGGTCTGACACTTTTTCTCAAATATCTTCTTTTCTTTCCCTTTTCGCCTTGCCTGTCAGGAATCTCAGGATTCACACCCATGCCTAATGATTCATTTTCTCAGCCTGAAGTTTCTGTGCAAAGATCTGCTTCAGATTAGCCTCTGAGTAATAGACCCTTCTGGTGCCTTTTGTCACAGCTGCTGTGAATCCCTGCTGGAAGCGTGGGGTAGATTCTGAGGACTGCAGTTTCTCACCGCCCAGCTGGCACACACTTCCTGTCCATAGCTCCATCATGGACGGGGCATGGTCCCTGCTCCAAGATTTGGAGCTTGACCACGTAACTCATTTGGGGCCATGAAAGACAGGGGAAAGGGCGGTGTACTCACGCTGAACCTAGCTGCCTCCAAGCCTCCAGTACCTCCTCCTGCCTTCTGTACATCTGTCACCGTCACATGGGGCAGACTGCCCGCCGGAGTCCGAGGTAGATGCGTGCAACAAGTTAACCAGCACAAGGTACATAGAAAATACATTTTAAATATTAAATATATACGTACATCTTTATGGTGAGCGGGAAAGTGTTGGGTTTTTTTCTGAGACAGGGTCTTGCTATGTAGTCAAGGCTGAACTTTAGCTCAGTATGTAGTCCAAGCTTGCCTCCACCTCGGGATCCTCCTGCATCTGCCCCCCAAATGCGGGGATTACAGATGTGTGCTACCACTCTCAGTCAGGGACTTTCAGTGAATGTGGGAACAGCCTTTTAACACACAGACACAGTATGTTGCTTCACAGTGCAGTTCGCTTGGACTCCCGTCCCTGCTGACCCAGTCTGAGAGGATGAATTTCCTGCTCGGAAACTCTGCTCTGAACACACCGAATTCTCTGTGAAGTGTTGCCGCCTGGCTCCTAAGATCTGCTCCAAATTGGTGCTAAATATGAATGCTGGACTCATTTTTATATTTCCCCTCTCTCTCGCTAGACATTTGTGACAACCACGTTCAAGCGCTTTATGTGTCTTTGTTGTATATTTCAGAGCCATCTCAAGGACTTCCGATGTTCAAAAGTATGTGTAAACAGATACGTTCTACGAGTTTCCAGTTAGTTCACTGGTGGAGACCATACTACCTGAGAAGGTAGTCCGCTAAGGAATACAGGGCAGGGCATGTTGCCCTTGAAAAACACGAAGCGTGTTACCAGGGAAACAAATCACAGTATGGTACATCAAGCCCAGCTGGGAACATGAGCTGGTACCAGTGAGCTGCAGGCCAACAGCTGTGCTCAGGCACCAAGACAGGCACAGACAGACACCACAGCTGTCGCGGCATCAGGCTAGCGGTTAGTAGACACATCGCGGCATTTCTGGACGTCAGCGAGAAAGGCAGGATCAAGCTGATTTATCTTCACTGTCTTTCGGAAGACTTCAGTTCCTCCCTTAGGATGCAGAAGAGAATAACAATGTAAACAGAATAACGCAAGTTACTTTCAATGGCACCAAACAAAATCCAAGGAAAAATTTTATACAGCTCAGCGAACTTATAAATGTGGGAAGAAAATTTTATTTTATGGTTTAAACTCATTTATAGTCAGAAAATAATTATTCACAGTTTAATGTGGATATATAACTCAGTATAGAAGTAGAAAAGAAATTCATTGCTGTTAATGACAGTAGTACCTCCATTACAAAATTTGCTACATTTTCTAGAAAATTAAGGTTCAGTTGTCCCAGCTTCCAGTCTTGAAATACAGGAAGCTGGTGTTGGGGAAGGGCATAGGTTACTTTGGGATTCATATATTGTTCAGAATCATTTGTAGGTACTGCAGTGATTGAGATCCCTAAATTCTGACCAAGACTTTTACCTACAATCAGTCTCCTTCCCTATCCCTCTTGGCTAAGCTCTTAATCAAGGAATAAAACAAGGAAGAGTCTGCATGTTGGATTATTAGTAGATCATAATAAGAAATAGGAGCTTGGTCTATGGTAATGCCCTGACTTCCTATTATAGTCCACTAAGTTCACCTGCATATTCAAAGAATAACATAATAAATACATACTACAATGTTTACCTTGCTAATTTTTCTCAGACCCAGCATGCATTTTAAGAGATCTTTTTCTCTCAGCATGTTAAAAATATTATTCTGTTATTCTTATGTTTGATAAAAATTTTGACATCAGAACAATTGCCAATTTTTGTGGGTATAATCTTATTTGACTCTGCTAACTTTCAATTTTTTCTTCATTTTTTACATATGAGTGTGGATTTTTTGCATATATTTTATTAACAGTGGAGCCTTCTTTAATTAAAAGACTCCTATCTTGCTGGAGATTTCTTATCACGTATCTTAATTTTTTTCTGTAACTCTTTTAGAACCGCTATAGGACATGTATAGGACATGCTGAAACCTCAATATATCCAGCAGAACCCTAAGGATCAAACATACATGTTTTCTTAATTATATCCTGTCCTCAGATAAGTCTTTATTACTACATTTGATGTTGTTCAAAGAAAACTTTTATGCTAGAGAGAATTTAAAGAAATTTTAATAGCTCTATTTTTCCATGTCATAATTTTAAAATTATTTTCTCATATACTCACCATACATGGCCTCTAATTTTCTTTTCATAACTTCTTTTTCTTGATGAACACACCATTTCTCCTTTCACTTTTTAAGATTTTGTTAACCTCTTTGGAGTTATTTGTAAAGTGTACTGTTCTTTTTATGTAAACTCAAGTGAATCACGCCTCATCTGCTGATTTCCTGGCTGTCTTCTATTGTGTTCTTCTCTCATAAATTTTTAAAATTTATATTCAACTTGAACAGTAGTTACCTTATCCTAATAGGTTAATTCTCCTCAAAATCAAAGCTCAAATGTCACAGGTTCGATGTAATGGAAGCCTCTTCTTTCTTTCTTTCTTTCTTTCTTTCTTTCTTTCTTTCTTTCCTTCCTTCCTTCCTTCTTCTTTCCTTCCTTCCTTCCTCCTCCCTTCTTTCTTTCTCACACAGCCATTCAGCGCAAGAGTCTGTGTGGTAGCTGTCTTCATGGTAGCGCAGAAAACCAGGCACCTGCCATGCGATGGTTGTGTTTCCCTCCGTCCTCTGAATGCTTGCTCATTCACCCAGGTGAACCCCCAGTCGTCACCTTCCTCAGATAGAACTCGGGGATTGTAGTAACTGCTTCGCGGTTGTGAGCAGGACACAGATTGCTAATTGTAATACCATAATACTAACAATGGTCATGTAACTCTATCCAATGGGAAGTGCAGAGCTTTTTGCTGGTCAAAAAAGATTTACAGATGAATATACAGGTTGATGGATGGGTGTGGACTGAGAAAATGAGTATGGTTTGGTAGTGGTAAAAGTCATGAGATACTGGAGGAGCTGGTGAAGGGCCGGGAGAGAAGACATCATCACTGTGGGAAAGAGGTGCCTTGGGCAGAAGCAAACTCCTTCCTTCCGAGGTGCAGTGGATGACACTGGCAAGGCTCGGTGTTCAGTTACGCAGGAATTTTGCCTCACCTAGTAAAAAACTATACTGCTCTGCAGAGGCAAGGTGAGATGAGATAGAGGGAAAATCAAAGGTAAAATTAAGGATGTTAAAAATAACACGCCCACATTTCTCAATTAATTTCAAGGGAGAAGCTATTGCCAAGGATAATGATGCAGAAGTCGGAATATCTTTATCCCTCGCAGGGAAAATTCCTTCTTCAGCTACATTCTTTCATCCAGTTTAACTCATATCTGTTAGGCAATTCCAAACCAAACGGCTAACTCTCCCTCTGCCTAACAAAAACAGCTGCAAGAGGCTGGGGGCACGTCCAGCAAACAATCTTGGCAAGAATTATTTGCTGCATAAATAGGAGTTGACTCCTCTTCTGCTCAGAACTGTGTGCCACACCTTTTAGAATGCAGTGAAATACTTTTGAAAGCATCTGTAAATACTCTCCAAGATATTCCTAAAGTCAGCCAAAGTGGAAGCAAGCCCCGCATGAACGGCAGTGTGAAGTGGTGACCAAATTCTCAGCGGGCACAGGGAAGAACGGCTGCTGCCTTGATTCCACATGACACGTGCTCTGCCTCGTCTTTAAACCAGCAGCGAGGTGATACTTTCATTAGGGAAACAAAAGTCACGCCCTCTGCAGAAACCACTGAGCGACGAGTGTCTTTCCATGTGGACCGTGCTGAAGGTTCTGTGGGTGCGTGCATGTATCAGAACTTGCCAATTTGCGTGCTTTACATACATGTGGCTTACTTCATTCCTACTGTGTACAAATATGCACCTTGAAACAAAACAAAAATATCACATAAAGTGGGAAAATGGGTACAGAACTAAGCATTGAGGACTTACACAATTGTTTAGAGAGACACTAAGAGGCTTACTGGTTAAACATGCACTCTCCTACTCATACTCTTGCTTCAGCACTTCCTATTTCTTCCCTTGCTTTATTTTTCTTCATAGTACTTTATTGTTATCTGGTATCATTCATAATTTTCTTCATTATTTTTATGGTATTTCTCTCCACTATCCTGCATTACAACTCCTCTGCCAAGAGAAAGATTGCTTTCTGTTTTATGTACAATCCCCTATAAATAGGCAAACATTCAAAAACATTTACTCAGAATATAATTCAATCAAAGCAAAAACCTAAACAATTTCAAATTTTATGTACAATTATAAATATATATGTATTTATAGAGGATTAGCTTGACTTTCACTGAAATCATGTTAAAATTATCTTCATGTCTTCTAAAAATTGTTTTAGTGATATACTCCTCTCATAGACACATGAGGTTAAAAAGATAATGAAATTCTACAATTCGTCTCATTCCGTCAGGTATTTAAATGACCTTTAAATTCTCTCAACCCATGTTAACTAACAGTAACACCTTTAGTCTCAGGTAATTGTATTAGTCAGGTTTCCCATTTCTACCCAGTACCCAGTACCTACAACTTAAAGGAAAAGAAGTTCATTTGTCTCACAGTTCAGGAAGATCAGTAGGCTCCAAGCCAGGAACACCATGGCAGAGAGGCAGAGCAGAGCAAAACTGCTCAGCTCATGTTGACTGTGAAGCAGAGGAGGGGAACAGTGATAGAGAAGAGGGGAGGGACCAGGTATAGGACCCTAGGTCAGGCCTGCATGACCGTCCCAGACACACCCAGGAATTTGTTTTACTACTCTGGGCAATTCTTAATCCAGTGAAGTTGACTTATCAGGATTAGTAGTCACAGTAATTCACTTATTCCTGAACTACTTATGGTTACTTTGAGGTTTAATTTCATGTGTCAACTTGGGAGACTGTGGAGTCAAATGCTTGGTTAAACATCTCTGGATGTTGCAAGAAGATATTTTTTAAAAATGTGACTAACATTGGGCCAGCACCAGTAGGGCTTAGAAAATGATCTCTTGGTATGTGGCACCTTGACAACTGAGTTGCAGAAGCAGCCTCAGAACCTAGGTCTTCCTCACTTTCCCTGTTTCTAGGCCAAGCCGGGGAGGCATTCCTTCTCAGGGTACCCTTATCCCACCGAGAGATCACCCTCCAAACAAGTTTCTAGTTGTCTTAAATTCCCACCCCAGGAACCTCATCAGGTAACCAAGGGAGAGAAGAGTGACACTTATCAGTGAAGCCTGAACGGTTTCATCCAGGAACCTTTATGTGCATAATATCTCACCTTTGTTCCCTCACTTTCCTGTAAGGTCACTACCCGACCCTTTTTCCTTTCCTATGAAAAAGGTATGTGAGAGTCAATCTGTAAACGCATACATGTGCATCTGTATACATCTCACAACAAACAGCACTATGAATTACACTATTTATTGTTGTTGTGTCTTATGTAAATTAAGACACAAAGAAGTGCAGAGCACACAGCAGAAAAGTGATAGAGACAAGACTTCTCTACAAGTAAATTAGGGCTCCCAAATTACTCACCTTCCAGCCTTCAGGCTTTTAGGAATATCTCTGATTGTCTCTACACTATCTGGGGCAAGGCCTTCAGTGCCCAGCATAGTGTCTGGGGCTCAACTGCAGAACTAATGTATGAAGGAGACATGGAAATAGTGAGGAAATGGAGCACAAATTAATGTCTCCTGTGACTAAAGACAAAGAAGGAAGATGCGAGATCATCCTCTAATCCTTTTCCAGCAACATCAACACCTAGGAACTTCCAAGAACCCAGGAAGAAAACAAACACAAAATAAAGACAGAAAACCACAGATAAAAGAAAACAATCTCTTAGCTGAAAAAGAACATAAAACAGACTTCTTTACTGTTCTAATACTTCTCATGTTAATACAAAGCTCTGAAATGATCTGTTCTTGTATCTGTTGTCTTGCTTCCTTGCCTGTGCTAATTCTATGACTCCAAGTTTGTCTGACTCCTTTCCTGATGCCCTGTGTGCATTTGGAGCTCAGAGACAGTTGTAGAAATGTCCTGTTTGGGGCACCATGTTGGAACTTAGGGTGCTGAGCAACCCAGCAAGCAGCCTGCTGCCCGGGTAAGTGGCTGTGGTCTGGCAAGCCGCGGCCGTCCCAGGGCAGGAAACAAGAAGCAACAGCGTTTCCTGAGATCCGTGCCATGTTGGAACTTAGGGCGCTGAGCAAACCAACAACCAGCCTGTTGCCTACCGGAGTGCCGGCTTAGAATCAAACATACATACCATTGCCCCACCCCCCGTTAGCAAGTGGGATCCAGGGATCTTGGCATCTCTTGGGAGCCTGACGGTACATAATGCAGTGAGTAGGAGCAGTTTCCTTGGACTATCTCTTTGAAGGCTGATATTTTTATCACCCTTTTGCTTTGTCCTGATTAATGGTGTTTGTAGGGAGCGGCGTGATAGCCTCACTGCTGCCGCCCCATCCCGCCCTCCTGTGGGCATTTGGTGTGTCTGCCTACATTACCCATGATCTTCTCTGCCTGGCCGGACATGACTGTGACCTATCCGGTCTCTCCACAACATCTCTGCCTGATGACAACTTCCTGCCCTCACCCTATATAAACCATGTTCACTTCCTCAATAAACGAGACTTGATTGGAACTGCTCAACTTGTCTCCATCTCTCTTTCCTCTTGCCCTGCCCACCATCCCTGTTCCTCCTCCAGGTGAGACCCACGGACTGATCCACGGGCTGGAACAAGTGATGCCCATCGTGGCCTCGCTTGGCACAGGGGATTCAACGAGGGACCGTTCTGAAGAAAGCTCTGGCCAGAGTGATAATTTCCAAGGGACTCGTCCCTGTGATCTGCGCAGATGGCCACCTTACGTCTCGCCTGAATCATGGTAGGTGAACGGATTTTTTTTTCCTTATCGGCATGGGACAAGTACTTAGTGAGCACGAATTGTTCATGAATAGCCTTAGGGATGCACTCAAGGTTAGAGGGATTAAGGTTAAAACCAGGAATTTATTACAGTACTTTCAGTTCATACATAAGATACGCCCTTGGTTTCCTTTGGAGGGCTCCATTGATATAAAGAGATGGGAAAGAGTAGGAGATGCTCTCAAAGATTATTACAGAGTTTTTGGTCCCGGAAAAATCTCGGTTATCTCTTTTTCATATTGGACTTTAATTTCTGAGCTGCTGACCCAGCATCATTCAGACCCCCAAATTAACGAAATGCTTACTCAAGGGGAGGCTGCATTGTGCTCCTCCAGCAATCCTACCCCAAAGCCACCATCAGACACATTCAATGTGCCCAGTCACCCCGGCTCGGTGATTCTTGATATCCCGGAGCCCCTTCAAGATGGCAACTTGCCCCCACTTCCTCTTTCTGGAGTGCACGAGGGCACCCAAAATGGCGCCGCCCTGTCCAGCACCCAAAGTGGCACTGCAAAATGGCGCAGCCACACTCCCTCCTCCATATCGGCCGATATATCCTGACCTTTCCGATTTCCAGGAAGTTGATTGGTCGCAATTAGCAGAAGAGGCTACTCAATATCATTCCCCTCCCACTGTTGTAGCCCCTGCGCTAGTGACACTGGGTCAACCCCCGCCTGGCCTCCAAAAGCCGCTCGGCCCCCCTTCTGCCCTTCTAGATTTAGAAACTGAGATTATTTGCAACAACAGCTTCAACTTAAACAGGAAAAGCAAAGGCTCATTTTACAGCTCCAGTAGTTTGATGTGGGCTCTAACTCTCTTTTAGGCACACCAACAATGATGTTTCCAGTGAAGGAAATGATTCACCCTCCAGTAACAAACGTCTCAAAAATGGTGTCTCATTTAATGTTCCCAGTAACAGAAGCTGCCACAGCTGGTGTTGACCCACAAAATGGCAGAGAGACAATTCGGCCTGCCCAAGATAATATTAGCCCAAAAAATGACAACAATAAAATGATTAGAGAAAGAGGGAGACCAAAGGGACAAACTAGACCTAAGGATCAGTCCCCAAGTCAGGAAGATACACGAGATAAAACAGGAGCCACTACAACAACTAGGGGAGATAGAAAGAGACAGCCAC
>PVJX010043620.1:0-13581 GCA_004027295.1 Dolichotis patagonum
CTAGCCAAGAGCAAGGAATATCCATCCATTTTTTAATATCCTCCTCAATCTCTTTTATTAGAATAGTACAATTTTCAGCATATAGATCTTTTACATTCTTACTTTGATTCGTAAGTTTTTCAGTTTTTTAGATGTTATTTTGAAGGGCGACATTTCCATAATTTCTCTCTCAGTGAGTTTCTTGTTTGTGTACAGGAATGCTACTGATTTTTGAGCATTGACTTTGTATCCAGCTAAACAGCTGAATTTATTACCACCAAGAGTCTTTTAATGGAGTTTTTTGGGTCTCCTTTAGTTTAGTTTTGGGAGAATCATGTCATCTGCAAATAGTGATAATTTAAGTTCTTCCTTTCCTATCTTTATTCCTTTTATTTCTCTCTCTTGGCTGATTGTCCTGGCTAGTGTTTCCCGAATTATATTGAAAAGGAGTGGTGATTGTGGACATCCTTGTCTGGTTCCTGATTTGAAAGTGAAAGCTTTCATTTTTTGTCCATTTAGTATAATATTGGCTCTTGGTTTGTCATAGATTGTCTTTATAAAGTTGAGGTAGACACTGTGTATTCCAAGTTTCTGGAGGATTTTTATTATGAACCTGTGTTGGATTTTATTAAAAGCTTTTTCTGCATCTATTGAGATGACCATGTGGTTTTTGTTTTTGGCTGTGTTGATGTGGTGCATCACATTTAATGATTTGTGTATGTTACACCATCCCTGCATTCCTGGAATAAACCCCACTTGGTCATGATGTATAATCTTCTTGATGATTTGCTGCATTCTATTTGCCAGTATTTTATTGAGAATCTTTGCATCAATGTTCATTAGTGAGATTGGCCTGTAGTTCTCCTTTTTGGTTGGCTCTTTCTCTGGTTTTGGTATCAGAGGAATACTTGCCTATAGGAATGATTTAGGGAGGATTGCTATCTTTCAATTTCATTGAAGAGTTTAAGGAGTATTTGCATCAAATCTTCTCTAAATTTCTTGTAGAATTCAGCTGTGAATCCTTCAGGACCTGGGCTTTGCTTTGTTGGTAAGTTTTTATTTCATCTTCAATTTCAATAGCTCTACTGGGTTATTCAAAATTTCTATATCTTCATGTATGAGCTTTGGTAGTTCATATTTTTTTTTAGAAATCTGTCCATTTCCTCTGTGTTTTTCTCTCTGTGTGAGTAGATAGTTTCAAAGTAGGTATTCCTGATCTTCTGAATTTCAGTGGGATCTGTAGTAATTTCCCGCTTTTCAGTCCTTATTGAGTGAATTTGGGTTTTTTTCTTTCTTTTTCTCTATAAGGTTAGCTGGAGGTTTGTCAGTTTTGTTTATTCTCTCAAAAAACCAGATTTTTGATTCATTAATTCTTTGTATTATTTTTTAGTTTCAATTGCTTTGATTTCTCCTCTAATCTTTATTATTTTCTCTCTTCTATGAGCTTTGGGTTTAACTTGCTCTTCTTTTTCTAGACGCTTGAGATGAAGCATTAGGTTGCTTATTTGTGCTTGTTCTGTCTTCTTGATATGACAATTTATTGCTATATATTTCCCTCTTAAGACCGCTTTCATTGCATCCCGCAGATTACCATATGTTGTACCTACATTTTCATTGAATTGTAGGTATTGTTTTAATTCTTCTTTAATTTCATCTGTAGCCCACTGGTTGTTCAAAAGGTTGTTATTTAATTTCCATGTATTTATGCAGGTTTTGCAATTTCTTTTGCCCTTAATTTCAAATTTCAGTGTGCTATGGTCAGATATTGTGCATGGGATAATTTCAATACCTTTGCATTTACTTAAGAATGTTTTATGGGATATAATATGGTCTATTTTGGAGAATGTCCAGTGTGAAGCTGAGAAGAATGTGATTCTGATGTGGTTGGGTGGAACACTTTGTAAACACCTACTAAGTCCAATAGCTGGCAGGTATGATTAAGTTCTATTATTTCTTTGCTGACTTTTTGTCTAGTTGATCAATCTCTTTATGATAGTGGCCTATTAAGCTCCCCTGTAATAATTGTGTTCTTGTGTATTTGGTTTTTCATGTCGATTAGTATCTGTCTTATATTGTTGTGCACACCTTTGTTTGGTGCATAAATATATTTATAATTGTTAGTTCTTCCTCTTGGATTTTTCCACTTACAAGTATGTGGTGACTTTGTCTCGTTTAATCATTTTTCATTTGAAGTTTACATTGTCTTCAAATAGAATAGTTACTCCTACTTTTTTCTGGGTTCCTGTTGCATGGAATACTGTTTTCCAACCTTTGACTTTTAATCTATGAGTTTCCTTTTGGATCAGATGTGTTTCTTGTATACAGCACACTGTGAGATCATGTTTCTTGATCCATTCTGTCAACCTATTTCTTTTGATAGTTTAATTGAGGCCATTTACATTTATGGATATCACTGATATGTACTGGTTTGACTTTGCCATCTTATGTTCCAATTGTTTGCTTTCTGCTTTTCCCTGTTATTTAGTTCATTGTCCTACCTGGTGGTTTCTTTCTGTTGTTCTGGGGATTGTGGTCATTTTTATCTCTGTCTAGTATGTCTTTCAATACTCTTTCTAGGGTTGGTTTTGTGAATGTGAATTTCTTCACTTGTTCTTTGTCATGGAAGTATCTTGTTTCTCCATGAAATTTAAATGAAAGTTTTGCTGAGTACATCAGTCTGGGCTGAAAGTCATTTTCTTTCAGGGATTGAAATATTTCACCCCACGCACCTCTTGACTTGAGGGTTTGTGTTGAAAAGTCTGCTGTGATTCTAATGGGCTTTCCTCATTATTATGTGCCTGGCTGTAGATTTATGTTGGTTGTGACTGTTTGGCATTCTATATGTCTCACTTATCTGCATATCAGGTATTTTCCTCATGTTTGGGAAATTATCTTCTATTATTTCTGTGACTATTTTAGTTATGTCATTTGTATTGACTCCAGCATCTTCACTAATGCCTATTAATCTTATGTTGTTGCTCTTCACATCATCTTGAAGCTTCTGGATTGTCATTTCATGCTGTTTTGTTATTTTTAAAAGTTCTATCCTTTCATGATCACTAATTCCTATCCTGTCTTCAAGGTCCAAAATCCTATACTCAGCTTCATTTAAATGGTTTTGCATGCTTTAAATAGAATTTTTTGTTTCTTGGATGTCTTTTTTAGTTTGCTTCATGGATTCTGCTTATTTTGTATATTGTTCATTCAGATTTTCATTGAGTTTCCCATGCTCATGTACTTTTTTCTCTATTTCTTCTTTAGCTGTGCTCAGCAATTCCTTTACTAAGGTTGTTACTTCTATCTTTACATAGGAGAGTACTGCTAATTTGATTTCCTCTATGGCCTCATGGAGGTGATTTTTATTTCATTCGCTATCTTTTCGGAGATTTCTGGCATGTTACTTTTGGAGTCCTCTTAATCAATGTCTCCTCTACTTGCTCCCCTTGGACTAGATGTTTGAGATTGCATTTTGCTTTTTCATTTTGCCATTTTCCCTTTTTGAGTTAGTGTTTCATCCTTCAGACCCGCTAGTGTGAACTGTTGGTAGTGTGTATCTTGGTGTCCTATTTTAAGGTTGATGTTTGTCCAATTGCTGGGTCTCACAATGAATTGGTGGGCCAGTCACCTGACTTCTTGCTGCAGGGCCTGTTGGGTGAGTCCTGTATTCTTCTTGGGCTAACAACCCTAGTAGTATTGATGTAGGTCAACTTTTAGTTCCTGCTATTACTTTATCTTCAGGTTATTCCAGGTCTTCAAATCTCCCTGTCTATAGTGCTTGTGTCTGCTGAGGCCTTACTGTGTCCCTATTGCATGCCTGTGTGTCTCATTAGCCCTTTTGATTTTCTTCAAGTTGGGGGAGACCTTCTCGGCACACTCCTTGCTCTGCCTGATGTTTTTTGTGTGTAGAAAGGGGTCACCCTCACTCTTGTCAGACTTACCAAGGTCTTACAGTTAGTTGGATGGAGCTTTACTACTGTCCCTATTTAGCCACTATACACCTCTATTTTAGGGGCATACTCACCACACTGACTGGAGCCAGCTGAGATCTTCTGTTTGGGTGAGGCAGTCACTGAATCTCCCTTTGAGCCAGTACAGATAATCAGCTGTAGTCAAAGGTTACTCTGGGAGCAGAGTTCCAAGTTTGTCCTGTGAGCTGGGATTCTGCAGGGGCACACATAGTCAGGGCCCAGGGGTGGATTCTGGGCCCTGCTTGCTGCTTGGAGTGTGCTGAGCATAGTCCAGTTAGGCCCTTTGGTCCCTCTTGTGCATCCTGGGGTAGCTTCTGAAGCAGGGTGTGGTCTTACTGTCTGGGAGTGGAATTCCAAGTTTACCGCATGTGTCCTGGGATTCCACCACCAGAGCACACACGGTCAGGGCCTAGGGGTGGATTCTGGGCCCTGCTTGCTTCCTGGAGTTCACCGAGTATAGTCTGGTTAGGCCTGCTGGTCCCTTTTGTGCATCTTGGGGTCTATAATTCCATTATTTATTGATTTACATGTTTTCTGCCAGCCAGGTGTGTTGTGCACCCTGTATGGCCAACACTGAAGGGGCTGAGGCAGGGGAATTACTGTGAGTTTGAGGTCACTCTGAGTGCTCAGTAAGCTTAATACTAGTTTAAGCTACAGAGTGAGTTCAATCAGTCTGGACAACATAGAATGTCTTATGGCTGACCTCTTCCCCCAATAAAGAAGTTTTCTGTTGACCAACCATATGATAACAAAAATTTTTGATTAGCCATATTAGAAGTATCTTATATATTATTTGTTTCTTTTTCTTGCTGTTTTTAATATGCTCCCTCTCTCTCTATGGTACTTTGACATTTTGATTGTAATATGTTTTGTGGAAGTCTTGTTTGGATTGATTCTAATTGGCCACTTTTGGTCTTTCTAAACCTACGTAGTTATAGCTTTTTCCAGAATGAGAAACATTTCTGCTATTATTTATTTAAATATGGTTTCTTAATTCCTTTTTTCTCATCTGCATGCATTTTTAAATAAATTCTCTTTCAGTTAATAAATTCCTTTTTCTACTTGGTCAATTCAGCCTTTAATGTTTTCTATTGTATTTTGCATTTTGTTCATTGTACTTTGAGGCTCCAAAGTTTGTTTGTTTTATAAAATTATTTCAATTGTTCTGTTAAATATCTTATTCATGTTATTTATTGTCTCTGTCACTTTATTGAATTATTTCTCTGCATGTCATTGATGTTCTTTGAGTTTCTTTAGTTATTTTGAATTTTTTGACAGGTGATTTATACATCTCCATTTTTTAAAAGTTAATTTACTGGCATTTTGTTTTGTCCTTTGGTGATGATATGTTTTTTGACTGTTTGTAGTCACCTATTGGTGTTTGCATACTTAAAGAGGTAGATATTTATTCCAATACTCACTAAACAGCTTTTTTGGGAATGGTCTTTAATAGTCAATATGTTTAGAGATCTTAGGGAGTGTATCTGGAGTGGTCTGTGATCTTGCTACTGGGATTTTTGGGGTAATATTCTTGCTGTCTGGATCACTTGGTGAATGGGCCTGGAGCTTAAATTTACAAGGTAGACGAGTTGCTTGGGTCTTCTGAGATGAACCAGAGCCTGTATCCCCGAGCATTACCCTAAGTCATGTTTCTACAGTAGTTGGCCTGGAGTACATACAGGATCATTGGGTCTGGTTTGGCACTGGCATGGGCATGAAGACAAGGCTGATGCTGACTACTTAAAATGTAAGACTACTTATGTGAAAATCTTAGGATAATTAAATATCTGTGAGAATTAACAAGAGTCCAGCAAAATGACAAAAAACCAATGCATTGCATATATAACAGCAAAAATCAATAATGAAATATTATAGATATTCAATTCATGTTTTATAAATATAAAATTTCTAGGAATAAAATTAAAGTAACCTACAGTGAAGAAAAATGTCACAAACCAAAACCATGTATTTTTTGTTACATGTATAAAGGTTTAGAAAGTGATGTGTTAAACAAATTGTAGCATTTCTTTAAAAACATAGTACAGCAAAGTCAATAAAAATAATGTAGATCTTATATGTATAGATGTGGAAATATATTCTTGATAGAAGAGTAACTGAGAACAAATTCTAGAGCAACATTATATTAATTATCTACTGTTGTATAAAAAATGCACTGGTATTTAGATTGAATCTAAAATGACAAATATTTATCTTGTCATACAATTTTTGTGGGTCAGACATTTGAGTGTGGCTTGTCTTAGGTAGTTCCAGTTCAGAGACAATAAATTTGTAGACGAGATGTTGGCCAGAGCTACAGTCTGCACAATGCTTGACTGGGATTATAAGAAGTCACTTCTAAATTCACTTGCAAGGTTATTGGCAGGCCTGGAGCCTCACTGACTATTGACCAAAAGCTTGTATTTCTTGTCATATAAATTAAGTAATAAGCTACTTAAACTACCTGAAGACAGCGTAGCTGGCTTCCCCCAGAGCAAGAAATCCCAAAAAGAGTAGAAACCGAGAGAAAGTAAAGTACCACAATATAATTTAATCTAATAAAAAATCATGCCATCCCTTCTGCTATGTGATATTTGCTGCATGGCTAACCCTATTACAATGTGTGAAGGAATAATGTAAGAGCATGAATATTAGGAGATGAGAATCATTGAAGTTTTATCTTAAAATCTCACTATAACAACTACATGTAGTATAATATATTTTGATAGAGAAAGATGCATGTATTGTAAGTACAACATGCAAAAGAAAAATACCTCAAGACATCAAGAATATTTATGTATGAGTGATGAGATTATGGCTATTTTGAAAACTTACTTCTCTTTATCAGTTTTGTATTTTTTTGTTATGAATATGACTTTTGAGAATATCAACAACCAATCAGTATTTGTTTTTAAAGAAAAAATAAATAAGAGAAATGAAGAAATATAAATGAAGACTGTATTCTTTCAATTTATTTCAACAAGTTTGGTAGTAAAAGAAAAGGAAGAGATAAAGTCTTTATTTCTAGGAATGGTTATCACTGAGTACTGTGTTTTTGTCTTTTTTACAAAAATATTATGTTGTAGGCTAAGGGAGTGATTTAGAGAAGATGTCAAGGTCAAAGGTATAAAAGATAGAAGGGTCTATTGATAGACTTCTGGTGACGGTGAGAGTATGCCCATGTGAAGTGATGGAGAACATTGCCATGATGGTAGTGAGCAATAATTAAAGTGTAGATATGTGTAGGACTTGAAATTAGATGTGAGAATGTGTAAACCATGGATGGGACATATTAGTTTGGGTCAAGAATACTTAAATTTAAATTGGAGTAGAGACACACCTACTTCTGAAATGAGAGTAAGAATAGGTGGATCCCATTGTTAAAAATGTTAGAGTAATTGCTGGAGTTCACAGTTAATTTCTCCCTTTGCCTTCTGATAGATACAGCAATATATTCTGTGCAGTCCCTATGATGGCGGATAAAAGACTTGAAGAATGGTATATGGTTTTAAAACATACGTTATTTGGAATAGGAAAGAGTACAAACCAAAGAAGTGTTTTAGAGAAAGTTTAGAACTCAGGCAATATTGGTGGTTTCTGGTGTCATTTTTAAACTCGATCAACAAACAGCATTACCAACTCTAATGCAGTAAAATGCTCAACTGTTGATTGATCATTAAAATTCTTCCTGCATTTCATGTTTTAAAGAAACCTCTAGAGTGGCTTTATATCTCTTAAAATGAGGAAGAGTTAACATAACATATTTTCATAGCATTTCTCTTTACTGCTTGTTAAATTGGTTTTCTTAAGTTATGTCTATATAAAATCCACAATGCAACTAAATTCCGTTTTAAGATAGCAGTTAACAGTCCTCATTTGGGACAAAACCAAAAGGAAAATTTTAGTCATGTTTTCCAAGTAGTCATCAATATATGGTCTTTTCAAGTATGTTTTATGTAGGCAAGTTGAATCATATTTAGGTAGCAAAGACTTCTTTACATAGGTCAGAATCTGCCTATAGCTACATGAACCTTAGTTTTTTTATTTTTTAGCATTTGGAAGGTCATAAACAATTAAGACAGTCATTCAAACCCAGTAGTTTTCCTTTTATTCTCTTCATTTTTAAAATTTTAATTTTATTGGCATGCTCTTAATATAATGATCACATTCTTCAGAGGGAATATGTACCTTACATAATATATCTTGATTGTTTTTATTTTTCCCAATGCCCCTCCCCTCCTGTCAACATTTCTTTGCCTCCTTCTTTACAAGACACATTGTTTCCATTTTTCTTACTATTTTATTCCTTTTTCCTTCTTTCTCTTATCCTTCCCCTACCTTGTTTCCCTTTACATTTGAACATTTGCTTACTACTTTCCAAAATCTATCATCCATTTTGGTATTTGTTTACCCTTTTGGCTTCCCACATGGCAGAAACAATGCAATATTTAAACAAATGTCTGGTTTATTATACTTAAAAATATAATGTCAATGTGCATCCATTTACCTAAAAAATGTTTAAATTTTATCGTTCTTTTTGACACAGCAGTACTCCCTTGTATATAAAAATCTCATTTTATTTATACATTTCTTCATGGGCATCTGGGCTGTTTTCAAGATTTAGCTATTATAAGTTTTGATGTGATAAACATGGGTGTGCATACATCATTGTGATGTAATGCTTTTTAACTCTTTTGGGAAGGTATCAAGAAGGGAAATAGCTGGTTCAAATGCATCTTTTAGTTTCAAATTTTTAAGGAATCTCTGTGCCAATTTCTTCAATTTGTTGCTTCAATTTATGCAACCACCAACAGTGGAGAAGCGTTCCTTTGTTGCCATGGCCTCACCATCATTTATTAAGGGTTGATTTCTTGATGGTAGCCATTCTTTCTGGAGTAAGATGGAATCTCAGAGTTGTTTCAACTTACATTTCTCAAATGAGCAGTCATATTGAACAATTTCTTATATATTTATTTGATGTTTGCTGAGAAGTGTGTATTATTTCAGATGCCTTTATGGGACTGGATCTATAAATTTAGGGGAGTCTTTTTTTAGTTCTTTATATCTTTCAGATATTAATCCTAGACTAAGGAATGGCTGATAAAAAATTTCCCATTCTAATGGTTGTCTCTTTGCTCTGTTGGTGATTTATCTAGCTGTCCAAAAGCTTTTTAATACAATGATATTCTGGTTGTTTATGCTTTCTAATATTCCCTGTACTACCCAAGTTTTGTTCAAAAAGTCTTGGCCTACAGCTATGTCTGCAAGAACTCTACCATTCTATCTTCCAGCATATTAAGTGTTCTCTTTTAGTATTTAGAAACTTTGGTCTATTTGAATTTAGTTTAGTGGGTGGTTGAAGTTATGGTTGTAGGGTTAATGTTTGATATGTGGGAAGCTAGCTTCCCCAGCACCACTTACTAAAGAGAGTATCTTTCTTCCAGTGAATGTGTTTGGCTCCTTTGTCAATGATAAGCTGGCTGAGTGTGTTTCAAGTTTTTCTACATTTTCTATTCTGTTCCACTGAATATTCTTTTCACCAGTACTGTGCCTTTTTTTGTCACTGAAGGTTTGTAGTATAATTTCAAGTCAAGGATTGTAATGTCCCCTGCCTATCCTCTGTTGTAGAGAATTGCTTTTGCTAGTCGAGATTTATTTGGATCCAAACAAATTTTAGGATTATTCACTTTAGTTCTGTGAGTTATACAATATATTGGTATTTTGATTGGGATTGCATTAAATCTGTATAACAGTTTGCAAGAGTGGCCATTTTTACTATACTGGTTCTGCCTATGCAAGAAAAATAAATATCTTTCCATTTTCTGATAGCGACTTTGATTTGTTTTGTTGGTGCACTGTAATTTTTTTTTTTGGTACTGGGGATTGCACTCATGACCTCGTACTTGCCAGGCAGGCACTTAAACCGCTGAGCTAAATCCCTGGCAATGTGCACTGTAATTTTTAATGTAAAGGTCTTTTTCTTTCTTCACTAGATTGGTTCCTAAGTATTTCAATTATTGATGTTATTGTGAAAGGTGTTGTTTCCCTGATTTTTCTTTCCATGTGTTTGTTATTTAGGTATAGGAATGCAATTGATTTTTGAGTGATGCCTTTGTATCTTGCTACACTATAGTGGTCTATTTTGAAGATATGCATCAAATAACAGTGCACTCAACTATCTAAAGCAAACATTAAAGGATATGATAAATCAAATAAGCACTAACATAATTGTAATTGGAATCTCAATACTTCACTGTGACAGATCAGCTAAACAAAAAAATTAACAAGGAAATATCAAAGTTGAATGAAACATTTTAACAAATGTTTAACTTTAAACAAATGGACTTAGTAGATATCTCCAGAGTGTACCACCACACAAAACACAATATAAATTTTTCTCAGCTGCACATGGGACTCTCCAAAATAGACCACATATTAATTAGCTCACAGAAAAAGCTTAAGAAATTGCACAGGGGTAGAAATAGTCCCATGCATATTGTCAGCTCATACTGCAACAAAATTGGAAATCAGTGGCAAAAGAAAGGACTAAAACTGCATAAACACATGGAAATTAAATAATGTCTTCGTGAATAAGCAATGGGTCACAGACTAAATTAAAGTAGAAATTAGATTTTTTTACAATTAAAAAGTAATGCCAATATAACATACTAGAACTTATGGTATACAATGAAAGCAGTCTATAATAGTGAATAACTACTTCAGAAAAACACAATAAACTAAAATAAATAACCTAATGGTGAATCTCAAGTTTGGACAAGGGAGATCAAATTAAACTCAAATTGCATACAAAGATAAGAACAAAAATTAATGTAATTTCAAATAAGTAAAGAATGCAAAAGATCAATCAATTAAAGAGGTGGTTCTTTGAAATAGTAAACAAAATACACCAGCTCTTAATCCAACTTATCAAAAACATGAAAAAAAAAAGACTCAAGTTAATGCAAGTAGCAATGAAAAGGGCAAAATCAAAATGGATTGTGGACAAATCCAGAAGATCATCAATACCTACTTCGAGAACTTGTACTGTAATAAGGTGAAAATTGCAGAAGAAATGGACAGATTCCTAGATATATATACCAAAGATGAATCAAGGCGATATAAATATGCTAAACAATCTGTTATCAGCCAAGGAAACTGAAGAAACTTTTTAAAATTACGTGTCATCTTTAATTGAAAAGCTAACAAACTATCTAGTTAAATTTCAAACCACAAACTTTGTAGTTACTGAGTCTCTAGGTAACATATTCAAATCTGAGATGATTAAAAATTTAACAAAAAATAAAATATGTCCTCAGGTCCAACTAACGGAGCCCTACTGTATTAAGGCTATTCTATACCAGTGATACACTTGACCCTAGGTGGCTGGAAGACATCCTGAATAACCCCACTTGAAACAGTTACTTAAAGTAGCCTTTTTCCAGTTTCCAACTTCTGAATATAGATAATATTTTGTTAATTCTATTTCAGAAAACTTTCTGCAAGTTGTTTTATTTACAGTGCCCACTTTGAAAAGCTCACTAAATTTAAATGGACAATGAACTACTCAGAAATTACTTTACAAAAATACAAAGTGCTCAAAATATTGACTTTCTTCACAGAATCCACAGTTCAGTCTTATTCAGAGTGAACAAAAACAGCAACTTTTGCTCAGACTAACAGAAATTCAGCCATTGGTTTGGAATTTGTACTCAAACTACATGTGTAATGAGGACAATATTATGCTAAAACAACTGATTTGCTGCTTCATTTTTCTATTATTTGTCTTATTAACAATTATAAATAGAGCAGTGCAATGAGTGTTTGAAACAATCCTTATCGTGTTACAGGGTTAGAGACAACATTTCACTTCTCTTCACACCACTGGCTCTCCTTGCGTACCTGGGCTTTCTCCTCTTCGGTATAGTCATTTTTTATATTGAAGGTCTTGTGGATCTCCTCAAGAGTTTTCCCCTTGAACATATCGGCAACAATCTTGTGTGTAGCATCAAGCAAATCTTTGATGTCTAGGTAGTTTGCTACCAGAATAAGTTCAAAAAGCGTTCCTTGGTCAACTTTCAGAAATTCTCGATCCTGAACAGGGATATTGTCTGTTAGCTTTTCTTTGGTCTCAACATCCTTAGGAGGAGGAGGAGTGTCATGGTGTGTACACCACTGAATAACCTTTTTCTAATATTGTTGCATTAACATTTGGTAGAGGAACAGAGTCATTATCTACATCATCCATTCAAAAATCTTCAAACATGGTCTTGATTGTCCCAGATCGTTTGGCAAATTCAACATCAACTTCAAATATCTCTCCATCAGAACTTGAAGCTTAATTGAAGACATGGTATTTGGTATCTAAAGTACTGCAGGCCAGAAACAGATGGGAGGCAGGAGAGGTCCTCATACGCTGGACGAAGCCACTCTGAAGGAATTATTAAAGAACTACCAACAAAGAAAAACCAAGGTTTTCCTTTTTTCTGAAGAAAACTTGAAAAATAATACCATACTGAAAAACACAAATGAGACTACATACTTGAGAATTTTAGTGTACTATTTAGTGAGTTAAAATATAACTCTTTTCCTCCTGCATAAAGAAATGGAATTTGACATAGAGTCAAAAGCGTATATCAATATTTCAGTATCACTATTAAGTATATTAAGTGATGCTGATGACAAGGTAAAGGCTTGCAGCTGATACTTCTTTTTTTTCTTTTTTTAAATTTTTATTTGAAAGAGAATAAAACAAAAGAGGGCAGTACAGAGCAGATCAGAAAAGGACAACATAAGCAACACAGTACTTTATATTAAGACAACTGGACATCAACAGTAGCTAACACCATATCTCTTACTCTGCTATAGTTGAGCATAGTTTCAAATACAATAATATCAAAAATAACACAATAGTATAAAGCCATGCATAGAGTGAAAGAATTACAGGGCTTTCTGAACCAAATAACAGAAAATGATCAATGGGTACTATAATATCTCATTTTTGATAAAAAATTTTTGTTTAAACTATCACACATATTCAAATTCCAATAAGACAAAATGTGATAGATAGAACTAATGGTAGTAGAACAAAAGAAGCATGGTAGGACTTCTAAGAAGGATGATATTAAATCAGCAATAGCTGTCATAATGTTTTGTTTTCTTCAGAACAACTGTTCATATCATCATGCATGATATAGTGAGTTTGGTTTATTTCGCTTAAGAGAATGGTCTCAAGTCGTGTCCATTTATTTATAAATATCTTGATGTGATCATTTTTTTATAGCTGAGTAGTACTCCATTGTATAAGAATGCCACAACTTTTTTATCCATTCCTCAGTTGATGGGCACATAAGTTGTTTCCAAGATCTGGCTATTACAAATTGTGCTGCTATAAACATGGGTGCACATATATCACTGTGGTATGATGTTTTCAGTTCTTCTGGGAATATGCCTAGAAGCAGAATAGCTGGGTCAAATGGGTCTTCCAAACCCAGCTTTTGAGAAATTTCCAGACTGACCTCCACAGTGGTTGCACCAGTCGACACTCCCACCTACAGTGCAGAAGAGTTCCTTTTTCCCCACAGCCTCTCCAACACTTGTTGTTGGTAGTGTTTTCTATCTTGGCCATTCTTTCTGGAGA
>PVJX010043621.1:0-13583 GCA_004027295.1 Dolichotis patagonum
CCTTGTGACAGAACAACACTCCACTGTGACATCACAGCTACCTATTGTGATACCACTGTACCCCAGGATGCATGTTTTTCACTGTTACTTCACAATTCCCCATTATGATCTCACATTGTCCTCGTTATCATCTCAGTATCCTCATTATGGTAACATGACATTCCTTTATGCTGTCACTATGCCCCACTGTGACCTCTAAAGTCCCTTTTGTGACATCAAATATCCCATTATGACATCAAAATTCTCTTCAGTGCCATCAGGAAACCCCCATTAGGATCTCACTGTTCCCCCATTCTGACTTTATAAAGCCACATCATTAGCTCATAGTTTCCATTGTGATCACTTAATGCTCCAATAGTGCCCCATCACAACTTATTTTTACCTTAATTATGATTAGAAGATCTACGAAGGCACACTATAACCCTTCATGCAGCTCCAGGCCCACAAAAAGTACTGGATTAAGAGTTCTAAGATTTATGTTTCAATTTGTTTCTGCTAACAAAAGAGTTTACTTGAATGTAACATTTGCTTATTCGGGCATTTAAGAAATCTTTTCCAGTCTCAAGATATTAGAAAAATTGTAATTTTTTTTATCTATTTCTTTTAATACTAGGCTCACCCACAGAAAAAACCACCTGCCACTTTGATATTTCCTTCCTTTTACTTCCTTTCTTTTCCTTTTTTCTGCTGTGACATCGCAATGTCCTACTGTGACATGATAACGCCCAATTGTGACCTCATATACTGCCAATGTAACATCACAATTCACAATTCACACCTCAAAATTCTCATCATGACATTTAAACTATTTTACAACATCACAATTCACAATTGTATCATCTCAATGATGGATATCACATCACAATGATGGATATCACATCATGGTGTCACATTATAACATCATGCTATGCATTTGTGTCATCATAATGACATATTGTGACATGTGTTCTGTTTTAACCTCTCAATTCACATTATGGCATTAAAATTTGCTTTGTGACATCATGATTGCCCACTGTGACATCACAATTGTCCACTGTGATATCACCAGGACCATTGTGACATCACAGTGCCCCACTGTGATATCACAATTCTGTATTGTCACCCAAGAATGCCATATTGTTACCTCATGATGCCCAGTGGGAACATCACAATTGCACATTATAGGTAAACAACTCCCTGATTATGAGCTCCTGTTCTATAATTATAGCAGCACAATTAACCTTTATGACATCACAATTCCCAATTGTGACATCACAGTGACATGTGATGACAGCATAGTTCCACATAATGGCATTACAATACCCCATTGTAACACCACCCTGCCCTCTTTTGACATCATGATACCCACATCAGGAATTGTCAATTCCCCATTATGAACAGACAATTCTGCATTGATGTTACAGTTTTCTCTTGTGACCTCATAACTGCCCAGTGTGACACAAGTGCCCATGATGACAGCAAAGTCCCCATTATAGCTTCACAATTCCTTTTTTTCACAGTATAATGATTCACTGTCACCTCAAGTAGCACTGTGTTGACACTAACTTGGCCCATTGTGACAGCATCATTTCCAGTGTGACACCACAATTACCCTATTATGACCTCACATTGCCCTCATTAGAGCAGCACAATCAAGCTTTATGATACCACAATTCCCCACTGTGGCGACATAGATGCATATTATGACATCACTGTACCAAATATGGCCTCAAAATATCCCATTGTGACATCATCATGCCTTATTGTGACTTCACACATCCTATTGTGGTATCACACAACCCCATTGTGACCTCATATTTCTCCATATGACTTAAGAATTCCCCATCATGATATCATAATGATCCATTACAAAATCACAATAAACCCTAATGATATCACAGTTCTCCAGCGAAAAGAGTAGATGTATGATTTTGACAGAACAACACTCCACTGTGACATCACAGCACCGTATTGTGACACCCCTGTACCCCATGATGAGACACTTTTCACTGTTACTTCACAATTCCCCATGGTGATCTCACATTGCCCTCGTTATCATATCACTGTCCTCATTATGGTACCAGGCCATTCCTTTATGCTGTCACTAAGCCCCACTGTGACCTCCAAATTCCCTATTGTGATAAAAAATATCCCATCATGAGATCACTATTCACTCCTGTGCCATCAGGAGGCCCCCATTAGGGTCTCACTCTTCCCCTATTCTGACTTTATAAAATGACGTCACTAGCTCATAATTTCCATTTTGGTCACATAATGCACCATTAGGGGCCCATCAAAACCTATGTTTACCTTAATTATGATTAGAAGATCTTCCAAGGCACCCTTCTACACATCATACAGCTCCAAGCCCCAAAAAAGTACTGGATTCAGAGTTCTAAGATTTATGTTTCAAATTGTTTCTGCCAAAAAATGCCTTCACTTGAATGTAACATTTGCTTTTTCAGGCATTTGAGAACACTTTTCCAGTCTCAATATATTGGAAGAATTATAATTATTTTATCTATTTCTTTTAATACTAGGTTACAGACACAAAACCAGAGGTAAGTTTGATATTTTTTTCTTTTCCTTCCTTTCCTTTCTTTGACTACTCCTGCTGTGACATCACCATGTCCTACTGTGACATCATCACACCCTATCGTGACCTGGTATTCTGCCAATGTTACATCACAATTCACAATTAAGATCTCACAATTCTCATCATGACATTTAAATTATCTTACAATATTAAAATTGCCAATTGTGACACCACAAGGATGGAAATGACATCATGGTATCATATTTTGGCATCATGCTATGCCTTTGTGACATCATAATGCAATGTTATGACATGTGTTCTATTGTGACCTCGCAACTCCCAGTATGACATTACAAGTTTCCTTTGAGATATCATGATTGCCCTCTGTTATTTCAAATTGCCCACTATGATATCACCAGTACAATTGTAACATCACTGTGACCCAGTATGATATCGCAATGCTGTATTGTCACACAATAATGCCACATTGTTACCTCATGATGCCCAGTTGGAACATTACAATTCCCTATTTTAGCAAAACTACTCCTTAATTATGAGAACATGTTGCCTAATTATAACAGCACAATTAAACTTTATGACATCACAATTCCCAACTGTGACATCACGGTGACATGTTATGACATCATAGTTCCACATTATGGCATTATAGTACCCCATTGTGACAGCACACTGCCCTATGTTGACTTGATGATACCCTCATCATGACTTGTCAATACCCCATTAGGACCAGAGAATTCTCTATGGATGTTTCAGTTTTGTTTTGTGTCATCATAAATGCCCAAAGTGACACAAGTGCCCATTGTGACATCACAGTCCCCATTATTCCATCAAAATCCCCTTTTTCACAGGGTAATGATTCACTTTCAACTCAAGGTGCCCTGTGGTGACACTAGCTAGGCCCATTGTGACATCATCATTTGTGGTGTGACATCACAATTACCATATTATAACCTCACAGTGCCCTCATTAGAGCAGAACAATCAACCTTTATGATACCACAATTCCCCACGGTGACAACATAGTTGCACATTATTACATCACTGTACCAAATACGGCATCAAAATATTCCATTGTGGAATCATCATGCCTCATTGTGTCTTCACACATCGTATTGTCGAATCACAGCACCACATTGTGATATCATAGTTCTCCATATGACTTCAGAATTCCTCATCATGATGTCATAATAATCCATTAGAGCATGACCACAAACCCTTGTCAAAACACAGTTCTCCCGTGATAACAGTAGAGGCATTCTTGTGACAGAACAACACTCCACTGTGAAATCACAGCTCCCTATTGTGATGCCACTGTACTCCAGGATGCATGTCTTTCACTGTTACTTCACAATTCCCCATTATGATCTCACATTGGCCTCATTATCATTTCAGTGTCCTCATTATGGTATCATGGCATTCCTTTATACTGTCACTATGCCCCAATGTGACCTCCAAAGTCCCTATTGTGACATCAAATATCCCATTATGACATCAAAATTCTCTGCAGTGCCATCAGGAAACCCCCATTAGGATCTCACTCTTCCTCCATTCTGACTTTATAAAGCCACATCATTAGCTCATAATTTCCATTTTGATCACATAATGCTCCAATAGTGCCCCATGACAACATATGTTTACCTTAATTATGATTAGAAGATCTACGAAGGCACCCTATAACCCCTCTTGCAGCTCCAGGCCAACAAAAAGTACTGGATTCTGAGTTCTAAGTTTTACATTTCAATTTGTTTCTGCTAACAAATAAGTTTACTTGAATGTAACATTTGCTTTTTCAGGCATTTAAGAAATATTTTCCAGTCTCAAGACAGTGGAAAAATTGTAATTTTTTTATCTATTTATTTTAATATTAGGCTCACACACACAAAAAACCAGATGCCAGTTTGATATTTGTTTCTTTTTGCTTACTTTCTTTTCTTTTTCCTGATGTGACATCACCATGTCCTACTGTGACATGATAACGCCCTATTGTGACCTCACATACTGCCAATGTGACATCACAATTCACAATTCAGATCTCACAATTCTCGTCATGATATTTAAATTATCTTACAACACCACAATTGAGAATTGTGACATCACAATGATGGATATGACATCATGGTATCACATTATATCATCGTGCTATGCATTTGTGTCAGCATAATGCTCTATTGTGACATGTGTTCTATTTTAACATCGCAATTCACATTATTACATAAAAATTTCCTTTGTGACATCATGATTGCCCACTGTGACATCACTATTGCCCACTGTGATATCACCAGGATCCTGTGACATCACAGTGCCCCACTATGATATCACAATTCTGTATTGTCACCCAAGAATGCCATATTGTTACATCATGATGCCCAGTGGGAACATCACAATTGCATATTATAGCAAAACAACTTTCTGATTATGAGGTCCTGTTCTATAATTATAGCATCACAATTAACCTTTAGGACATCACAATTCCCTATTGTGACATCACAGTGACATGTTTTGACAGCATAATCCCACATTACGTCATTACAATACCCAATGGTAACACCACCCTGATCTAAGTTGACATCATGATAGCCACATCAGGAATTGTCAATTCCCCATTATGAACAGACAATTCTGCATTGATGTTACAGTTTTCTCTTGTGACCTCATAACTGCCCAGTGTGACTCAAGTGCCCATGATGATATCAAAGTCCCCATTATAGCATCACAATTCCTTTTTTTTTCACAGCATAATGATTCACTGTCACCTCAAGTTGCACTGTGGTGACACTAACTTGGCCCATTGTGACAGCATCATTTCCCGTGTGACACCACAATTACCCTATTTTAACCTCACAGTGTCCTCATTAGCACAGCGCCATCAAGCTTTATGGTACCACAATTCCCCACTGTGACGACATAGATGCATATTATGACATCACTGTACCAAATATGGCCTCAATATATGACATTGTGACATCATCATGCCTTATTGTGACTTCACGCACCCTATTGAGGTATCACACCACCCCATTGCGACATCATAGTTCTCCAGATGCCTTAAGAATTCCCCACCATGATATCATAATAATCCATTACAACATCACAATAAACCCTAGTGATATCACAGTTCTCCTGCGAAAAGAGCAGATGCATGATTGTGACAGAACAGCACTCCACTGTGACATCACAGCACCCTATTTTGTCACCACTGTACCCCATGATGAGACACTTTTCAGTGTTAATTCACAATTCCCCATGGTAATCTCACATGGCCGTCGTTACCATATCACTGTCCTCATTATGGTATGATGCCATTCGTTTATGCTGTCACTATGCCCTACTGTGACCTCCAAATTCCCTATTGTGATATAAAATATCCCATCATGACATCTCAATTCGCTCCTGTGCCATCAGGGTACTCCCATTAGGATGTCACTCTTCCCCCATTCTGACTTTATAAAGCGACGTCATAGCTCATACTTTCCATTTTGATCACATAATGCTCGATTAGGGCCCCATCACAAGCTATATTTACCTTAATTATGATTAGAAGATCTTCCAAGGCACGCTTCTACACTTCATACAGCTCCAAGCTCCCAAAAAGTACCAGATTCAGAGTTCTAAGATTTATGTTTCAATTTGTTTCGGCTAAAAAATGCTTTTACTTGAATCTATCATTTGCTTTTTCAGGCATTTGAGAACTCTTTTGCAGTCTCAGTATATTCGAAGAATTGTAATTTTTTTATCTATTTCTTTTAATACTAGGTTACACACACAAAACCAGATGTAAGTTTGATTTTTTTTCCTTTTCCTTCCTTTCCTTTCTTTTACTACTCCTGCTGTGACATCCCCATGTCCTACTGTGACATCATAACACCCTATTGTGACCTCGTATACTGCCAATGTGACATCACAATTCACAATTAAGATCTCACAATTCTCATCATGACATTTAAATTATCTTACAATATTAAAATTGCCAATTGTGACACCACAAGGATGGAAATGACATCATGGTATCACATTTTGGCATCATGCTATGCCTTTGTGGCATCATAATGCACTATTATGACATGTGTTCTATTGTGACCTCGCAACTCCCAGTATGACATTACAATTTTCCTTTGAGATATCATCATTGCCCACAGTGATATCACAATTGCCCACGGTGATATCACCAGTACAATTGTAACATCACAGTGCCCCACTAAGCTATCACAATGTTGTATTGTCACCCTACAGTGCCATTTTGTGAACTCATGATGCCCAGTTGGAACATCACCATTCCCCATGATAGCAAAACAACTCCCCTATGATCAACTCATGTTGCCTAATTATAGCAGCACAATTAACCTTTATGACATCACAATTCCCAAATGCAACATCACAGATACTTGTTATGACATCAACGTTCCACATTATGGCATTGCAATGCCCAATTTTTACACCACCCCGCCCATTTTGGACAGCATGTTGTCCTCTTCGTGACTTGTCAATACCCCATTATGACCAGACAATTCCGCATTGATGTTACAGTTTTGTTTTGTGACATCATAACCTCCCAGTGTAACACAAGTGCCCATGATGACATCACAGTCCCCATTGTAGAATCAAAATTCATTTTTTTCAGAATGTAATGCTTCACTGTCACATCAAAGTGCCTTGTGGTGACATTAGCTTGGTCCATTGTGACATCATCATTTCCACTGTGACACCACAATTACCCAATTAAGTCCTCACATTGCCCTCATTTGTGCAGCACAATCAACATTTATGATACTACAATTTCCCACTGTGACAACATAGTTGCAGATTATGACATCACTGTACCAAATATGGCATCAAAATATCCCATTGTCACATCATCATGCCTTATTTTGAATTGTCACATCCTATTTTGGTATCACAACATCCCATTGTGACATCATAGTTCTCCATATGACTGCAGAATTCCCAATCATGATATCATAATCATCCATTACACCATCAAAATAAACCCTTGTGACATCACAGTTCTCCAGTGATAACACTGGATGCACCATTGTGACAGAACAACTCTCCCCTCTGATATCACAGCACCCTATTGTGACACCACTGCACCCCATGATGACATACTATATACTGTTCCTTCACAGTTCCCCGATATGATCTCACATTGCCCTGGATATCATCTCAGTGTCCCCATTATGGTACCGAGCCATTCCTTAATGCTATCATGATGTGCCACTGTGACCTTCAAATTCCCTATTGTGATACCAAAAATCCCATTATGACATCAAAATTCTCTGCTGTGCCATCAGAATACCCCTATTAGTATCTCACACTCCCCACATTCTGACTTTATAAAGCCACATCATTAGCTCATAATTTCCATTTTGATCGGATAGTGCTCCATTACGGCCCCATAACTACCTATGTTTACCTTAATTTTGATTAGAAGCTCTTTGAAGGGACCATGGTACACTTCATACAGCACCAGGCCCAGAAAAAGTACTGGATTGAGAGTTCTAAGATTTATGTTTCAGCTTGTTCTGCTAACAAATGACTTCACTTCAATGTAACATTAGCTATTTCAGGAATTTAAGAACTCTTTTCCAGTCTCAATATATTGGAAGAATTGTAATATTTTTACATCTGTCTTTTAATACATGGTTCACACACACACAAAACCAGATGCCAGTTTTGTATTTCTTTCCTTTTCCTTCCTTTCCTTTCTTTTCCTATTCCTGCTGTGACATCACCATGTCCTACTGTGGCTTCATAACGCCCTATTGTGACCTCGTATACTGCCAATATGACATCACAATTCACAATAAAGAACTCACAATTCTCATCATGACATTTACATCTTACAACATCACAAATGCCAATTGTGACACCATAATGATGGATATGACAACACGGTATCACATTATAGCATCATGCTAGGCCTTTGTGACAGTATAAAGCCCTATTGTGACATGTGTTCAATTGTGACCGCGCAACTCTCCTTTTGATTTTACAATTTCCCTAGGTGACATCATAATTGCACACTGTGATATCACCAGGGCTATGGTGAAAACACAGGGCCCCACTAAGATATCACAATGTTGTATTGTCACCATACAGTGCTATTTTGTGAACTCATGATTCCCAGTTGGAACATCACCATTCCCCATGATAGCAAAACAACTCCCCAATGATGAGCTCATGTTGCCTAATTATAGCAGCACAATGAACTTTAGGACTTCACAATTCCCAATTGCAACATCACAGTGACCTCTTATGACATCATAGTTCCACATTATGGCATTGCAATGCCCCTTTGTGACAACACCCCGCCCTGTTTTGACATCATGGTGTCCTCTTCGTGACTTGTCAATGCTCCATTATGACCACACAATTCCTCATTGATGTTACAGATTTCTTTTGTGACATCATTACCTCCCAGTTTGACACAAGTGCCCATGATGACATCACAGTCCCAATTATAGCCTCACAATTCATTTTTTTCACAGGGTAATGCTTCACTGTCACATCAAGGTGCCTTGTGGTGACATTAGCTTGGCCCATTGTGACATCATCATTTCCTCTGTGACACCACAATTACCCCATTAAGTCCTCACATTGCCCTCATCAGTGCAGCACAATCATCATTTATGATACTACAATTTCCCACTGTGACAACATAGTTGCACATTATGACATCACTGTACCAAATATGGCATCATAATATCCCATTGTGACATCATCATGCCTTATTTTGAATTCACACATCCAATTTTGGTATCACAACATCCCATTTTGACATCATAGCTCTCCATATGACTTCAGAATTCCCCATAATGATATCATAATCATCCATTACATCATCAAAATAAACACTGTGACATCACAGTTCTCCACTGATAGCACTGGATACACCATTGTGACAGAACAACTCTCCCCTGTGACATCACAGCACCCTATTGTGACACCACTGCACCCCATGATGACATAACTTTTACTGTTACTTCACAATTTCCCATTTTGATCTCACATTGCCCTGGTTGTCATCTCACTGTCCCCATTAAGGTACCATGCCTTTCCTTTACGCTATCATGATGTGCCACTGTGACATTCAAATTCCCTCTTGTGATATCAAATATCCGATTATGACATCTCAATTCTCTGCTCTGCCATCAGGATACCCCATTAGGATCTCACACTTCCCACATTCTGACTTTATAAAGCCCCATCAATAGCTCATAAGTTCCATTTTGATCAAATAATGCTCCATTAGGTCCACAACACAAACGATATTTACTTTAATTATGAATAGAAGATCTTCGAGGGCACCCTACTACACTTAATAGAGCTGCCGGCCAAAAAAAGGACTGGATTCAGAGTATTAAGATTTATGCTTCAACTTGTGTCTGCTAACAAATGCCTTCACTTGAATGTAACATTTGGTTTGTCAGGCATTTAAGAACTCTTTTGAAGTCTCAAGATCATGGGAGAATTGGAACTTTTTTATCTATTTCTTTTAATACTAGGTTCAGACACACAGAAAACCAGATACAAGTTTGATATCTTTCATTTTCCTTCCTTTCCTTTCTTTTCCTATATCTGCTGTGACATCACCATGTCCTACTGTGACACAATAACGCCCAATTGTGACCTCGCATACTGCCAATTTGACATCACAATTCACAATTAAGTTCTCAAAATTCTCATCATAACATTTAAATTGTCTTATAACATCATAATTACCAATTGTGACCCCACAAGGATGGACATGACATCATGTTATCACATTATAGCATCATGCTATGCCTTTGTGACATCATAATGCCCTATTGTGACATGTGTTCACTTGTGACCTTGCAACTCGCATTCTGACATTACAATTTTCATTTGTGACCTCATGATTGCCCACTGTGACATCACAATTGCACACTGTGATATCAGCAGGACCATTGTGACATCACAGTGCCCCACCATGATATCACAATGTTGTATGGTCACCCAATAATGCCATATTGCAACCTCATGCTCCCCAAATGGAACATCAACATTCCCCATGATAGCCAATCTACTCCCCAATTATGAGCTCTTGTTGCCTATTTATAGCAGCATAATTAACCTTTTTGTCATCACAATTCCAAATTGCAACATCACAGTGACACGTTATGACATCATAGTTCCACATTATGACATTACAATACCCAATTGTGACACCAGGCTGCCCTATTTTAACATTATGATAACCTTCTCGTGACTTGTCAATTCCCCATTATGACCAGATAATTCCCTATTGATGTTACAGTTTTCTTTTGTGACATGATCACCTCCCAGTGTGGCACAAGTGTCCATGATGACATCAGAGTCCCCATTATAGCATCAAAATTCCCCTTTTTCACAGGGTAATGCTTCACTGTCACATTAAGTTGTGGTGACCCTAGCTTGGCCCACTGTGTCATCATCATTTCCAGTGTGACACCACAATTACCCTATTATGACCTCACATTGCCCTCACAAGAGCAGCACAATCAACATTGATGTTACTACAATACCGCACTATGACAACATAGTTGCACATTATGATATCACTGTTCGAAATATGGCATCAAAATATCCCATTGTGCCACGATCATGCCTTATGGTGACTTCGCAATTCCTATTGTGGTATCACAACTCCGTGTTGTGACATCATAGTGATCCATATGACTTCAGAATTCCCCATCATGATATCATAATGATCCATTACAGCATCACAATTAACCCATGTGACATTACATTTCTTCAGTGATAAGAGTAGATGCATCATTGTGGTACAACAACACTCCACTGTGACATCACAGCGTCCTTTTGTGATACCACTGTACCCCATGCGGACATACTTTTCACGTTTACTTCCAATTCCCCATTATGTTCTCACATTGCCCTCGTTATAATCTCAGTGTGCTCATCATGCTATCATGCCATTTCTTTATGCAGCCACTATGCCCCACGTTGACCTCCAAATTCCCTATTGTGATATCAAAAATCCCATTATGACATCACAATTCTCTGCTGTGCCATCAGAATACCCCTATTAGGATCTCACACTCCCCACATTCTGACTTTATAAAGCCACATCATTTGCTAATAATTTTAATTTTGATCAAATAGTGCTCCATTAGGGCCCCATAACTACCTATGTTTATCTTAATTATGATTAGAAGCTCTTTGAAGGGACACTGGTACACTTCATACAGCTCCAGGCCCAGAAAAAGTACTGGATTGAGAGTTCTAAGATTTATGTTTCAGCTTGTTTCTGCTAACAAATGCCTTCACTTCAATGTAACATTAGCTATTTCAGGCATTTAAGAACTCTTTTCCAGTCTCAATATATTGGAAGGATTGTAATATTTTTATATCTGTCTTTTAATACATGGTTCACACACACACAAAACCAGATGCCAGTTTGGTGTTTCTTTCCTTTTCCTTCCTTTCCTTTCTTTTCCTATTCCTGCTGTGACATCACCATGTCCTACTGTGGCCTCATAATGCCCTATTTTGACCTCGTATACTGCCAATGTGACATCACAATTCACAATAAAGAACTCACAATTCTCATCATGACATTTACATCTTACAACATCACAAATGCCAATTGTGACACCATAATGTTGAATATGACAACACGGTATCCCATTATAGCACCATGCTAGGCCTTTGTGACATTATAAAGCCCTAATGTGACATGTGTTCAATTGTGACCACGCAACTCTACTTTTGATTTTACAATTTCCCTTGGTGACATCATAATTGCCCACTGTGATATCACCAGGACCATTGCGAAAACACAGGGCCCCACTAAGATATCACAATGTCGTATTGTCACCATACAGTGCTATTTGGTGCACTCATGATGCCCAGTTGGAACATCACCATTCCCCATGATAGCAAAACGACTCCCCAATGATGAGCTCATGTTGCCTAATTATAGCAGCACAATGAACTTTAGGACATCACAATTCCCAATTGCAACACCACAGTGACATCTTATTACATAATAGTTCCACATTATTGCATTGCAATTCCCCATTGTGACAACACCCCGCCCTGTTTTGACATCATGATGTCCTCTTCGTGAGTTGTCAAGGCCCCATTATGACCACACAATTCCTCATTGATGTTACAGATTTCTTTTGTGACATCATTACCTCCCAGTTTGACACAAGTGCCCATGATGACATCACAGTCCCCATTATAGCGTCACAATTCATTTTTTTCACAGGGTAATGCTTCACTGTCACATCAAGTTGCCTTGTGGTGACATTAACTTGGCCCATTGTGACATCATCATTTCCTCTGTGACACCACAATTACCCTATTAAGTCCTCACATTGATCTCATTAGTGCAGCACAATCATCCTTTGTGATACTACAATTTCCCACTGTGACAACATAGTTGCACATTATGACATCACTGTACCAAATATGGCATCATAATATCCCATTGTGACATCATCATGCCTTATTTTGAATTCACACATCCAATTTTGGTATCACAACATCCCATTTTGACATCATAGCTCTCCATATGACTTCATAATTCCCCATAATGATATCATAATCATCCATTACATCATCAAAATAAACCCTGTGACATCACAGTTCTCCATTGATAGCACTGGATACACCATTGTGACAGAACAACTCTCCCCTGTGACATCACAGCACCCTATTTTCACACCACTGCACCCCATGATGACATAGTTTTTACGGTTATTTCACAATTCCCCATTATGATCTCACATTGCCCTGGTTATCATCTCAGTGTCCCCTTTATGGTATTGTGCCATTCCTTTATGCTATCGTGATGTGCCACTGTGACCTTCAAATTCCCTATTGTGATATCAAATATCCCACTATGACATCACAATTGTCTGCTCTGCCATCAGGATACCCCCATTAGCATCTCACAATTCCCACATTCTGACTTTATAAAGCCACATCATTAGCTCATAAGTTCCATTTTGATCACATAATGCTCCATTAGGGCCCCATCACAAACGATGTTTACCTTAATTATGGATAGAACATCTTCGAGG
>PVJX010043622.1:0-13634 GCA_004027295.1 Dolichotis patagonum
CAGAGGACTGAGCCCAGGATTTCTCTGGGGGGACTCTAGAGCCACAGTCTCATCTGGCCAGGAGCAGTGGGCAGAGATGGGCACTAGCAGACAGAACTTGGTGGGGGGTGGAGGGGTGAAGGCAGAAGGCAGAGGAGAGCTGTCTGGGGCACAGCAATCCAGGAAGGCTCCCTGGAGGAGGAGGAAGAGGAGGAGGAGGAGGGACCACAGTTGCAGAAACAATCAGGAGGAAAGCACAGCTAGGAGGTCCATCCCAGGAGACGAGAGGCTACAGGGCTTCAGACTCCAGGCCCCGGAATCTCACAAGCCCAGCTCCAGATCTCCAACTCCTGGGCTCCCGCTTCCCGATGGGTGGTCTTGGGCCAGGGGCTGATTTCCAGCCCCATTTCAGGTTCTCTAGCCCCAGGACTTTCTTGCCCCACTCGCCAGCTGAAATGCCCATCCCGGGCCGAGAATGACCAGCCAGAGGTCGGGGGCCCAGAAACGTGAACCCGTGGGAGCCCCGGCTGGAGAAGGACGAGCACTCACAGGCGGCAGCAGCAGAGCTCTACACCGAGTGTGGGGTCCCTCGGGGGTGCTGGGCCACCACTGCGGTCACACAGTCACACAGCCTGCCCTGTCTCCCAGCCAGGCTCAGTGTAGCCTGAGCCCTCTCCTCCCACAATCCTTCCAGCTCCCGTGGAGGGGCCGGCGTGTCCCTCCCCCGTGACTGCCTCGCCCTGGGTGGCAGGTGGCACGAGGTGGATTCCAAGGTGCCCCCCACGGTGTGGTCTCATGTTCTGGAATTGTATGGCTCTGATACCCTCCACCGGGAAGCTGCTGAGGGCGGGGGCCGTGAAGATGCAGAGTGCAGGGGTCAGGCTGCCTCCACAGCTGTCACCCCGCTGGTCCCGGGCAGTTTGGAGGTGTTAGAGGCAAGAGGAGAGTTGCTGGGATTTCGTTCCCTGCCACTCCACAAGTCTGAAATGCAACATTGTGCATTTTGCAGGATTGCTGGGTCCTAAAGGTGGAAGGTGCTCCCCCAAATTTGTCCCTCTTGAAGGGACCTGGGAACCAGCATTCCCTCCCCAGGACACTGGGAGCCTGGCAGGCACACCTCACCCAAGGTCCCTCCTGGGCTGGGAGCTTTGCTGTCCCCTGCAGAGGCAGAGCCTTAGAATCCCGTCTGCTGCCCTCCTGGCTCTGAGGGACGCAAATAAAAAATACCCCACCTGTGTCACGTGCTTGTCATCTTGAAGGTTGAGGATCCTGGAAGGGCACAGCTAGAGGTTGTCCTGAAGTGGCAGCCAGATGTCTGCCTGTGCGCCACCTTCTGATAGCACAGCCGGCTGGGCTCGGCCTGACAGCCAAAGCGGCCTGACCGCACAGCTGCCCCTTGACGCCCAAGGCTGATTCACCAGTGTCCTGCAGCCGTGACCAAAGAGCAGTGGCATGGCCAGATCAGGAGCTGCTGGCTGCATGGTAAACAGCCTCTCCCAGACCAACATCCCAAGGACACCAGAGAGAAACTCTGTCCTCCCAGGCCACCGAAGAGCGCTTCCACTAAGCCCAGCCCAATTGCACAGGGACGGGCCGTAGACACCACCTCACAACAGGAGAAGGATATAAAAGCTGAGGGCATTTTGAAAACCTCCACCATATATGTGTATAACAGATAAACCAGCACCGGGCCCAGAGCCAGCTCTCGGTCTGTGTTTGCCCTTGTGGTATGACCACAAGGAACAAAAATGGTCTGAGAATGAAAAATGTTTCAATGAACCATCAAAACAGGAATGAAAACATCAACAGGAATTTCTGTAATTCAGAATATACTCGGCCACATCAGTGATCATGAAAGAGGACTGTGAGACGCCTGTGGGATGTGCCGGCTCAGAAATGTAAGATTTTGCACAAGCAAAGTAGAAATGCACAAGTAGAAATCACAACCTAAACCCCTGAAGGGAGAAGCAGTCGGACCTGTGACGACTGCGGGCGCTTCTGGCCAGCGTCCAGGGAGGCCGGGCGCCTCTGAAATGTTCACATCTTTTCTCCCACAAAACAATGAATGTGCCGCTCTTGGAAACCACAGGAGTCTTTCTAGAACAAGCACAAAATAAAGCTTTCCAGCACGTAATCAATGATCTCCATCACAAAAGGCAGACAAGAGACCAAAAGCCCAGAGGTGTCATTCCAAGTCGCTCATTGAGTGGAAAAGCCAGACATGAGCCATTCTACTGCCAGGACGCTTACAAAGCCAGCACACTGTGAGTGAAGAGTCCGAGTGAACAAATTAAGTTATTCGTAAAATTACTTTATCCTTTATCAGATAACACTCACAGGGAAGGGGGCCATGCAGTGTATGGGCAACAATACAGAAGACTGATATTTCTCACACCTGTTCCCTTCCCTAGCAGATATTTTACCCACAGACAAACAAAACTGATGGCGGGAAAGGCATAGCAGATTCCTGCACATGGGGAGGACAGTGTGGCAGGCACACCCTACTTTGTCTCTTAGCTGAACCCTGGCTGCACGGGGGAAGCAGTGTTCCCTGCTCTAGGCCCATCCTGAGAATCCACTTCCTGATTTCCCAGCCTCCTTTGCGGCTAGGGTAGCCATGTGACTCGGTCTGACCAATGAGATCTAAGTAGAAGGCAGAAGGTGGATTCCCAAGGAAGTTTTTTCTTTTATAAGAAGTCAGACATCCCACATGGATGGGGCGTGGTTAGTTACGGTTCTCTAGAGGAACAGAACCAACAGAGAGCATATGTATAATCATGCAAAGGAATCTATTAGGTAGTTTACAGCATCAAAGGCAGGAGTCCATCATGGCCTCCCATAGGCTGCAGAACTGGAAGATCCTAAGTAGCTGTTCAACCCAAGAAGCTGGAAGCCACCAAAAAAGAGGGATGGAGGGTGCAGTGCCAGACCAAGGTTGAAGGCCTGGAAGCCCACCAAAAGGTCGCCAGTGTAAGCCCACATGGGAAGCTGAGGAAACAGGAGACCTGCTGACCAATGTCCAAAGGCACAGCAGTGAAGGACACGCCTACTCAGGAAGAGTGGAGCTCTCCAAAGCAAGTGCCCTTCTTGCTTCCTGTCCTCCTTTTTCCATCCAGCACGCCGACCTACTGTCAGGTATCACCCACAGCCGCCTGGGTCTTCCCTTCGGTGCAGGTCTGCAAGTCAGTCATCCGCCGACACCACCAGACCCATGCTTTACTAAGCAGCAGGGCGGGTCTTAAGCCATTCAAGTTGACATCTGTGATTAATGATCACAAGGCCTCACATTTCTTCCACCTTCTTCCTACCTAACTGAATGCTGGCATCACACTGGAGCCACCTGCGGAAGCCGTCCTCTCCCGCTCCGGCTTCCTGTCCTGGGAGGGAAACAGCCCCCAGCAGCAGACACAAAGGCTCCCCAGATTCCCGTCTCTCTCTCTCTGCTTGTTTCCTCTCAGGTCATCAGTGTCCTGGGTTCCCATTTTGCCAAAGGAGCAGAAGTCATCAGAAGAGACTCCTCTGACATCCACATTCCTCCTCCTGAGGCTGCCAGGGGCCCCCGGCCCTCACTGGGCCCTGTCCTCCCCTCTTCCTTGGGGCGTCCTCTGCTCCCCCTCATTCTCCTCCAGGTCTGTTTCTCCCCTGCAGGGTCACACCCAGTGCCACACACCAAGCACTGCTGCCTGTCACCTTAGCAGCACCTGTCTGGATGGTGCAGCCCCATTCTCTCCTTAATCAGAAGGAAGTGAGCCCCAAAGCTCTTTTTTCACCCTGATTTCCATCCAGCCGGCCTCTGCAGTCAGCATGAGCCTCTCTGCTACCCAGAGGAGCCTTGTCGAGGTCCCAGATGTGCGCCCCACCCCTGACTCACGGTCAGCAGTGCTTGCCACTGCCAACCCTCCCCCCTCCTCCCATCCTCTCCTCCGCTCAAACAGGAGCTCGGTGAGAAGCAGCGCCCTTGTCCTCCTGTCACTGCTTAGACCCAGAACAGCGCACGGCTGCAGTGCAGGCTCAGCATAGTCACCACAGCAACGAAGAGACCGCCAGTTGCTTCCCCAACATCTTAGGTAAAAACCACCCTCCTCGATTGCCAGTTAGATGGTGTGGTCTTGTGACTGGATGAAAGCAGAAACGAAGTGTGCAACTTCCTGTCCATGCTTTCAAAAGGAAAGGTGCATACCTCATTGTTTTCCCAACGCTTCCCATGGCTGAAACACAGATGCAATGGCAGGAGCTGGAGCAGCCATCTTAAGCCAGGCTGTGGAACCACCTGTAGGTTGCTTGCAGAAGGCAGGTAAGCCACTAAAAGCAGCACCTTATCTGCTCTGGTCACGCAATGCCCAGGCAGGGCGGTAGACGCCCGCCTTATTTAAATCACAGTCACTTGGGCCCTGGTGACAGCAAGCAGGCCTGTACTCTCGGGAAGGCAGTAGAGTGCTTACAGTTGGGTTTTCCACCCCTTGCAATGGATCCAAGAATTCATGAGGGGAACGAGCTGCTCGGCTTCTCTGAGTCCTGTTGGTCACTCAGCTCGAGGCCACACAGGAGGACACCTTCAGGATGACGTGTGGTGACTCTGAGCCATGATCCAGGCTGGCAAGGAAGACGAGGACCAAGGCTGAGGGCGCGCAGGCGCTGCCCGGGCTGGAGGGGCTCATTCCCAGTGGCACTCACCCTCAGCGAGCAGTGGGCAGATGCAGTGTCCTCTCCATCTTCGTGCTGTGTGGAGAGAAATGGAGAAGACGTGACTGAACCAAGGCCACCCAGGAGCCAGCTTCAGCAACGGACGTGGAGTAGGGATCTGCTTTGCCAGCCTGCATAACTCTCACTGTGAAAACTTCTGGAAAGGACAGATAACTTCAAAGTCCTTCTGTATGGCACCGTAGTGCCATCAAAAGCCAATCCTTTGATCTGGAGAAGGACTTGGCGAGTCAGCACCTCAGGCACCCTGACTCCATTGCTTTGGAGCCAAGGTACCATCGTCTTTTCTTTTTCTATGGTCCTGGGGATCAAACCCAGCACCTGCGTATCTAGCAAGCTATGTCCCTGGCCCTTTTTTACTTTTTATTTTGAGACAGGGTCTTGCTCAATTTGCCAGGTTGACTCAACCTTGCAGTCCTCCTGTCTCAGCCTCCCAGAGTGCTGGGAGTTTCCAGGGGTGCACCATCACACCCTGCTCCCATCTTCATAGCTGATAAACAGGTGCTAGGATGTCATGGGACCGAATAGCGAGGCAAACTTCTTGATCCCCGAGAGGCTGACACTATCCCAGCGTGTGACACTTTTTGCACAGCTCAAGGGAGAAATCGATGACACAGTGTTGAGCACATGAAAAGTCACATCCAGGCTCCGCTGCCGAACAAGCTAGATCCTCTCCTGTGTGAAACGAGACCAAAGCCAAGCCAGCACCAGTGTGCCGTGCATAGCATGTCCTCTTCTGAAAGGAGACTTCCGTGAAAAATCACTTCAGTGTCACCTGGGAAGCCGTGTCCAATCCTCAAAGCCCAGGACAGCCCGACAGCCACCAGACACTTGCTGGCGCCAGCGCAGACACCCTGCAGCCTTGGGATGGGTGTTTGATCAAGAGGAAAGGGAGGCGGCAGCCTGGATGTGAGAGGGAGCTGCGGGCCACGCTGCTCGGTGTCCAGCCCCAGGCAGGCCATTCTGTGTGTGACTGAGGCCCCGCTGTATGCAGAGACCGCAGAGGACCCCTGTGTGCCCAGAATGCTGGAGGCACAGAGGAAACACACAAAGCTCACACCATCATCCCGACACTAACTCTGCACCCATTAAATACAAACTCCCACACCCCTCGCCCCCCAGCCCTTGGCAACCTCCTTTCTCTCCCCTTCCTGTGAATCTGAATATTCTACCAACCTCCTATAGGTGGACTCATACAATATTTGTCCTTTTGTGTCCAGTTTCTGTCACTTAGCATAAGATTTTGAAGGCTCATCCTTATCGCTAGATATGTCCTTTTTCAGTCCTGTCTAGGGCTGTGTAATAGTCCACGTGAGTTCGTACCACACTGTGCGTGTCCAGGCCTCCTGTTGATGGGCACGTGGGCCACTTCCACCTTTGAGGTGCTGTGAATAACACTGCTGAGAACATGCGTGGGCAAGTGTCTATCTGAGCCCCTCCTTCGGTTCCCTCGGGCAGAGGTTGGGCATGGAATTGCTGGTCACACAATAATTTCACATAATGGTTCAAATACAAAATGTCCCCCCAAAGACTCCTGTGTGGAGGGCTTGGTGCCCAAGGTGGCAATGTTCAGAGGTAGGGGAGAGGCCCAGAGAGGTGACTGGGTCCCCAGGGCTTTGCATTATGGGTCCTTCTCCGTGATGTTTCTGTCTTAGGGCTGGGCGACCATGGACTGAACCCTCCAAAATAGTGAGTCAAATAAACACTTTCTACTTTAATTTTTTTTTTTTTTTTGTACCGGGGATCGAACTCACGACCTCGCACTTGCCAGGCAGGCACTTAAGCCACTGAGCTAAATCCCCGGCTCTACTTTAAATTTATATGTCAGGTATTTTGTCCTAGCAATGGAAAGCTGACCAATGTACTCTGTGTTTAACCTTTTTGTTGTTGTTGTTATTTGTTTGTTTGTTTCTTAGCAGTAAGGAGAGTTAAACCCAGGACCCGGCCCTTGCTAGTACGATAATTTCTTAAGGACCTCAGCAGATGTGCCATCTTACCTTCTGTTATTCATTTTAAACATTAGAGTTGATTTTGGAGTTTTTCGGTTCTGACAAATCCTGTCTTACTTTACCTAGGATTGGTGGCTTCCTTGGGCACCCTGCATCACTCTGTGACCCACGATGTCACAAGCTGAAGGGAGGCTGCTCCAGGCATTTCTACCCCAAGGTCTCAGTTTCAAGACAGAATCTATTGACTTGTTTGCTTGCACTGGGACGAGTGGTCTCCATTCTGAGGTTCCGTGGGACAGGGTGTGGAGTGCATCTCCAGGCCACCGTGGTAGATGGGAGAACAGTTGGCTATGTTCCCCTCAAAACTGCCTCCAGAGGAGGTCACTGGGGCTGAGGCAGCCAGGAATGGGCAGAAATTCCCTACCAAGCAGCAGGGCTGGGGTGCTTGGAAAGGAGAGGAAGAGGCAGACACAGGGACAAATAAATGAGACAGTGTGAGACCACTGGAGAGAAGTCGTGAGCCCAGGTCCCCCACCTGATGGCTGAGGCTGGCGCAGTGTCTGGGAATAGCTAAGAGAAGGGAAACTCATTCAGTCATGCAACAAACAGCCACTGCAATAGCCTGGCTAGGTGCTGGGCTTCCAGGGGCAGGAAGACTCAGCCCTTCCTGTGTTCCTCCTGCGTGTTTCTCCGCTTGCTCAGTGCCACCAGGAGAACCCAAATCAACCCTCTAGCGTCCCTTGTTCTGAGTTTCATGGCTTTTCCCACGCAGTTTAGAGGTCACAAGCTGGGCAGGACCCCCACCAGCTTTGGGGTACACCACAGACGCCGGTGGCCACTGGAACATGACGTTAGCAGCTGAACGCCAGGCCCAAGAAGAACCGGAAGTTCCACCACGCATGCGCAGACCATCAATGACATCGCTTGTCCCCATCCTCCAACGAGCCTGCTCTTCACCCGTAGGTACCCCAACTGCCACCCCCACGAGGCGGATCTGAGCCTTCCGGCCCCCCGTGCTTGGTGCCTTAGGAATAAACTGTTTCTCTTTCCCAAAACACATCATTTCAGCGCGGGCCTACTACGGTACTGAGGCAAACGGGCCTGGATGGTAACATCACGGGTCAACCCCAAAAAGCTCATCGCCACCTAAGGTAGTCACCAATCCTTATGGGTCACCCTGGGCCAGCTGCGGGCTGAGCACTTTGCACAGATTAACACTGAATCCTCACAACGGTGTAGGTGCGGTAACCGCGTCTCGGACGGGCTGAGAAGCTTCTGGAGGCGCAGCTGGGAGGCAGCAGTGCCCGTCTGGGCTCGTTAGCCCAGATTCGCCGCAAAATGTGAGAGCCAGGCCGGAAACACAGCTCAGCGGCACGGCGCCAGCCTGGCAGGCGTAGGGCCCTGAGTTTGATTCCCAGTAACAAAACAACAACAAAATGTGAGCGCCTTTGCTGAGAACACAGAAGTGGCACCCAGGAGAGGGTTGATGTCACTGCGCAGATCTGTCGTCTCCCAGAATCCTCGGGAGCCTGGCTCACCCCAGGGACTTCTCCCTCCAGTCCTCGTCCTGGTGTCTCAGGGTCCTCCGTCCTTGTGCCCCGATTCCTGCGCTACCCTCCCTGCCCTCCATGGCCCAGCCTTCAGGAACCGTGGCTGACGCGCCGGCCCATCCACACCCACCCAGGAGCAAGCAGCACCACCTCCTCGGGAGCACTGGGCCTTGGAGAACAAACGCCCTTCCCTCCCCCTGTGGCAGGAAGCTTTGGGGTACAGAGGCTGGGGTGCAGGTGGAGGGGAGGCTCAGCCAATTGTCACACCAGAGGAAGCTGCTGGCGGGTGCGGCCTGGCTCTGTTACTGATGGTTTTTAATTATGTAAATCAGCCCAGGGCCTGCGCCTGGCACCAGCTTGGCATCCATCAGCTGGCAGCAGAATTAATCAATAAATAACCAGCTGCATGGAGCCTGGGCATGAGCATCGGCCACACCCACACCCCCACCCCAAGGGAGGTGGAGGGAGTGTGAGGGCCAGAGCAGGCACAGACACCGCACGCGGCGGCCTGCTGCGAGCCCAGAGGGAAGGGACGTGCAGGTCATGTGCTCAGACCCTCGGCCACAGCGGCACACACCCAGGAGCCTGGCAATAGGGGCGAGGCCCTCACTCCACCTCACACCTGCCCCCCCCAGGGCACAGCCACACCACCTCACCTCTTCAACACCGCGGCCCAGGTCGTTGCACTGGGCCAGGCCCATGTCCTACAGATGAGGAAACCAAGACCCGTAAGAGGAATCTACCAAGGTCTCATCCAGGGGTCCACCCTTCCCCACCTCCAGCCCCACTCAAAGGTGCACAGAGGCTGGTGGCCGAGGGCAAAGGGGACGGGGGGCCTGCTGGAGCCCCAGAGCCTCTGAGGCAAGGCCCCCTCCCGGACAGCAGGGCCGGGGCTGCAGCAGTGAAGCTGGCTGCCCGCAGCTCCCCAGGAGCCCTGACGGATGGCTACGCTGCCGCTGCAGGCTGACACTCCCCAGTGCTGCCCATAAATCAGCCCCTCGTCTGGGCCTTGGCACATCCCAGCGCCAAGGGGAGGGGGCTCCCCACTGGCAGTGGCAGGAGGGGGCTGGCAGGGACAACCATGAAATTAATGGAAAGGTTTCCTCTCCCCTCCTTTCCTCCTCTCTGCCTCCGGCTGTCTGCGGCCTCGGCTCTGCTCTGGCTGGTTGGGGACCACTAAACACCAAGTGAGAAACGAGCTGCCACATGATGGATGTTGGAGGCAGCCAGCACAGAGGTCCCTGTCCCCAGGTAGGGGACGGTGCAGTGCCCACTTCCTGTGATCTTCACCATCAGGCTGGGGTTTCCCAGCATCCCCTGGGAGCCAGGTAGAGGAAGCAGGAAGGAGCTTTTTTTTTTTTTTTTTGGTACCAGGGATTGAATTCATGACCTCACGCTTGCCAGGCAGGTGCTTATGCCACTGAGCTAAATCTTCAGCCCCGAGGAAGGAGCTTTTGTGGCTGGGAGTAAATGTTTTGGGTCTGGGCAGATTGGGGTCCCCAGAGGGATCTGCCTTTGGGGCTCTTTGTCTTGTGGAGCTGTGGTAAGGTGTGAGCTCTGAAAGGCCTAGGGTGACACCAGTAGGACTTTGAAGCCATAAAAAGCAGAGACCAGGGATTCAGCCTCCAAGACCAGGCTCTGGCGCTAGTAGCTGTGCGACTCAGGGAGGGCTGCTTCTCCTCTCCAAGCTTCAGTTTCCCTATGTGCAAAGTGGGGGAAGTGGGGGGAGCAATAGGACCACCCTGGTAAATGGACAGATGCATATTCTTTAGAAGAGTCACTGATAATATAGAGTTAAACACTAAAAATCACCAGTTGTCACCGTTATTGAAGCCACCGGTCCTCGTATATCAGGAGCCCCCAGAGGCTTTTTAAGACCCAGTTTGCTGCCTCAGTTGGTCTGGAGAAGAGGCCAAGGCTGCCTTTCCTGCAAGTTACCCAGCCATACTGGGCTGTTGGTGTGGAGGCGACACACTGAGGGCCCACGAAGGCCCCCCGTGTTGACACCCACTGTCCCAGCGGGGTCCCAGTCCACTCCCCATTGGAGGGCCAGCGTGGGAACCAGTGCCCTGAGCCACACAGGGTGAGTGTGACAGGCTCTCAGCAGGAAGGGGAGGGGCCTGGAGGTGGAGGGGTGCCGTCCCCACCCCCAGCTGCCCTCCTTCCACTCCACTGCCCACCCCCAGGAGCAAAAGGGCAGAATTTGCCTTCCCAGCCAGAGGTAATCTTTTAATCTCTCTGGCTTTAATCTTACAGCCCAACAGAAACCCAAATCCCCACAGGGGAAGGAAGGGGGTGGGGGACAGAGAGCTGCTGTCCTGGGGAGCAGGTAATCTAGGCTTTAGCCTCCCACTTCACCATGGTCTCTGTCCCCTTCCTGTGTCCCTGCTCTTGGGAGAACTGGACTGGGGCAGGTGGATCCATAGCCAGCAGCCAGACTGGGTGAGGAGAGGTAAAAAGATTCTTCTGTGGTAGGCAAAGCTTTCTTAAACAAGACACAGAAATCACCAGTTTATTAACAGTTACAAATTTGGTCTTCATTGAAGTGAAAAATTTATGAAAGCCAAGCACAGTGACATCTCTGATCCCAGCCTTCAGGAGACTGAGGCAAGAGGGTCTCGATTTCAAGGTCAGGTTGGCCTATGTAACAAGACCCCCCCTTAAAAAACTAATAGAAAAAGAGCTTACAGCTAGCAAAACCTTAACAAAAAGCAAGGAAAGCTAATCCACAGATGCAGAAAAGATATCTTAACCTATGTGTCTGACAAAGAACTAGTATTACCATATATAAAGAACTCCTACAAATAAAAATAAACAGCCTAATAATTTCTTAAATAGGCAAAAGGTGTGAATAGCTACATCACAGAGAAGAATATCCAAATGCCAATAAGCACTTGAAAAGATACTCAACCTCAGCAAGCATCAGGGATGAGCAAATTGAAATGGTCTCAAGTTACCACTTGGATTCACCAAAATGAACCAAATTCAAGAGCGGAGGTATAAGAACCAATTCTCTACTCAGTTCCTGAAAATGTCTGTGGCTCAATCACTTTGAAGAACTGTTTGACCAAAATTTTGTTGCCAACATGACTGCATTAAGAGGTGGAGCCCTTAGAGGGGGGTTCACCCATGAGGGAGGTGCCCTCTGATATTGATGACCTCAAGAAAAAGGATCAAAGGACTTGCTTGTTCCTTTCCCCCGTTCTGCCATATGCAAAACAAAGAAGGAGGCACGAGCTCTACAAGACACTGAATCTGCTGGCACCTTGATCTTGAACTTCTCAGCCTCCAGAACTTGTAAACAATAAACTTCTATTATACATAAACTCTTCAGTCTCGGGTAGTGTGGTATAGTAACAAAAGCAGACTAAGACATGGCTCTATGATCTACCCAAGAGGAATGAAAGCATACAAGGAGTGCTCGAAAAATATTGTGAGTGTGCGCATTTTAAAAATGTATTACAGTAATATGTACCACTGTTAACCCCCCTCAAAATGCTCCTCTTGCTCCTAACACACTTATCCCATCATCTTGACGGCTTCTGAGTTCTAGAAGTCCTCTTTAAGGGTTTTCACCAAGTGTGCGCGAAACTGCAGCGCATGCTCACTGCTGAGCGCCCTCCAGTGGAAAGATAGGCTTGTAACAACATTACCGCGTGTCCTCGTCCACCTCATCTGCTGGGCCTGGCCACGGTGTGACTTCTGGCTCTTCCGCAAGATCAGAATGACCACGAAAGGGAAATATTTGAATTGATTCAGGGTTTTGAGGCAAAGGACACAGTGCACCTAAAAACACTCAGGAAAAGGACTTCCAGAACTGCCTCGGAAAGTGGCAAAAATAAAGGGGCAAGTGTTCCAGGCAAAGCAGAGTATTGCAAGGGGATTAATCACAACATGTCTTTTACTGGAATCTTTTTTTTTTCTCACTTAAACACACTGTATTTTTCAATCACACCTCCCAAGTCTGCACAATGACCACGGTGCTCTTGAAGACTCGCAAGAGTCCATTCACAAGTCTCTGGTGCCACCATCCCGCCCCTCACTAACCCTGGGTACCCCCTCCGGACAGACCTCCTGGTCAGGGTCGGGCGGCCTGAATCCCACGCCCGCTCTTTGAGCCCGAGACAGGCTGAGCCACCAGAGGGCGGCAGCTCCAGCGACACCTGGCTTCCTCCTCCTGAGGGCCACCAGCTGTGCCCTTCCAAGATCCTCCATATTCAAAAGGGCGAGCACGGGGACGTGGGCAGGGTCTGGCACCCCTAGAATGATTACTGCTCAGCCCCTGCAAGCAGAAGACGGAACTCACCTCACCTGCGTTTGCCGCACAGAAAGGCTCGGCCCCACCCTTGAGCTCAGGCAGAGTCCAAAGTCTCCAGCCCCACAGGGGACAGCAAAGCTCCTGGGCCAGGAGGGACCATGGGTGTGAGATGTGCCCACCGGGTCTTTGGGCCCTGAGGAGGGGAGATTGGTCCCCAGGTCCTTTCCAGAGGGACACATTTGGGGGACCCAGCAGTCCTATAAAATGCACAATCAGTGTCGAGTTTCAAACATGCAGAGTGGCAGGGAACAAAATCCCAGCAACCCTCCTCTTGCCTCTAACACGTCCAAACTGCCCGGGACCAGCGGGGTGACAGCTGTGGAGGTGGCCTGACCCCCGCCCGCCCTCGGCAGCTTCCCGGTGGAGGGTATCAGAGCCATACAATTCCAGAACATGAGACCACACCGTGGGGGGCACCCAGGGCGAGGCAGTCACGGGGGAGGGGCACGCCGGCCCCTCCACGGGAGCTGGAAGGATTGTGGGAGGAGAGGGCTCAGGCTACACCGAGCCTGGCTGGGAGACAGGGCAGGCTGTGTGACTGTGTGACCCCAGTGGTGGCCCAGCACCCCCGAGGGACCCCACACTCGGTGTAGAGCTCTGCTGCTGCCGCCTGTGAGTGCTCGTCCTTCTCCAGCCGGGGCTCCCACGGGTTCACGTTTCTGGGCCCCCGACCTCTGGCTGGTCATTCTCGGCCCGGGATGGGCATTTCAGCTGGCGAGTGGGGCAAGAAAGTCCTGGGGCCAGAGAACCTGAAATGGGGCTGGAAATCAGCCCCTGGCCCAAGACCACCCATCGGGAAGCGGGAGCCCAGGAGTTGGAGATCTGGAGCTGGGCTTGTGAGATTCCGGGGCCTGGAGTCTGAAGCCCTGTAGCCTCTCGTCTCCTGGGATGGACCTCCTAGCTGTGCTTTCCTCCTGATTGTTTCTGCAACTGTGGTCCCTCCTCCTCCTCTTCCTCCTCCTCCAGGGAGCCTTCCTGGATTGCTGTGCCCCAGACAGCTCTCCTCTGCCTTCTGCCTTCACCCCTCCACCCCCCACCAAGTTCTGTCTGCTAGTGCCCATCTCTGCCCACTGCTCCTGGCCAGATGAGACTGTGGCTCTAGAGTCCCCCCAGAGAAATCCTGGGCTCAGTCCTCTG
>PVJX010043623.1:0-13580 GCA_004027295.1 Dolichotis patagonum
GCTAGTGACACGTGTCTTTCTGTAGTGGTTAGTTTTTGTTTTTTGTTTTTCTTTTTGGTACTGGAAATGGAACTCAGAACCTTGCATTTTCCAGGATGTCTTTCTGTCGACATTGGTTAAGTGGAGCCTTTTGTTTAGTTTATTTATTTATTTTGGTGGGGCTGTTGAGACCAGTTCTCACTATGTGATTCAGGCTGGTCTTGAACTTACTGTGTAGCCCAGGCTGGCCTTGAACTCATGCAGCCTTTCTGGCTCAGCCTCCCGAGTGCCTGGATTACAGGTGTACGCCACCACAGCCTCACATATTTATCAGTTAATTTATGGTGACAACAATTAAAGTCTGTTCTCTTAACATACCCCTGTGTTTTAAAAGCCCCCTTTATTAAAGAGATTTGAGACAGACGCAAAGTAGAATAAAAGTTACCATCTTCCATTTAGCCTTAGCAGTTATTAAAATTGTATTGTATTCTCTTTTTCTAGATTTATTTTATTTTACTTTTGAGACAGGATCTTACTATGTTCAGGCTGACTGTGAACTTACGATGTAGCCTAGGCTGGCCTTGAACTTTTGGACTGCTTTTTTTTTTTTGGTGCCGGGAATCGAACTCACGACCTCATGTTTGCCAAGCAGGCACTTACGCCACTGAGCTAAACCCCAGGCCCTGGCCTTGAACTTTTGTGATCCTCCTGCCTTGGCGTTGTTAGTGTTGGGATTACAGGTGTAATTCATACCCTGCTAGAATATTTTTAAAATGAATATTGGTATGTTATTTTAAGTATAAGTATAACCATACTACTGTTATTCTTTCCAACACAATGGAGTAATTCCTGGTATCCAGTGCATGTTCAGTATTGCTTTTAGTCTCAGAGGTGACCCTTTTGCAGTGCTGGGGATGGAGCCCAGGGCCTCGTGCATGCGGGTCACATGTCCTACCACTGAACCACACTGCAAGCTCGGAGATGACTTTTGAATTGGGATTAGAACAAGCAGTTCCTCTCACTAAACAATCCCCGCCCCCGCTTATTTTTCCCTTGTCCTTTCATGAAAGACCTCAGTCATGTCTTGCAGAATGGCCTACATTCTAGATCAGACTGTATCCTTGTGGTGGCAGCTAGGATGGTTTTGTAAGACAATTTCTCACTATGTTACCCAGACTGGTCTTGAACTCCTGGGCTTAAATGGTCCTTTTCCTCAGCCTCCTGAGTCAGTAGAGCTGTAGGCATGGGCCACTGTGCCCAGCCAGCTTGTTCTTCTAGGCCTATGTTTTCTGTAAACATGCAGTCGGATCAAGCAGCTGGATGTGCTTCTTGGGTGAGGCTTCTCCTAGGGCAGAAATCTTACTTGATACTGTGTTCTGTAGGCTCCTGAAAGCGTGTGGCAGCCGGCTGACAGAGAAGCTCCTGGAGGGCGCGCCAACAGAGGACACCTTGGTGCAGATGGAGAAGCTCGCTGGTGAGCCCTGGTACTGCTGGAGGGAGGGGTTGCCTGTGGTGGCTATGGGGGCCACCTGGCTCCTGGACTTCAGGCAGGAGTGGCTTATACAGGGAGACGTGGCTCTGAGAAAGTCTGGATGAACCTTCCTAAAATCTAGCCCTTTGCTGTTTGTGTTTTTGTTGTGCTGTGTTGTCTCTCTTTCATTGATGGTGTTGTTTGTTTTTGTTTGTTTCGGTACCGGGAATCTAGTCTAATCCCCCAGGCAAGCATTGTGCCACTGAGCTATGTCCCTGACCCCCTTGATGGTGTTTTGAAATTAGTTATTCCCCAGATAGATGAATAAAGTTCAAGATTAGGGCTGCTCGAGAGAATTGACTGAATATTTCCCTGCCTCTATCTTATAATGATAGCCAAGAGCCTACCCTTGTAGACAGTCTCTTATTCTTTGCTTGGAACAAATAAAGTGGTGTGTCACTTGGGCCTAAGTTTTTCAGCACGAGGAATTGTCCCCCAGCCTCCCAAGTCTCTTGCCTCCCCAGGTTCATGGTCAGAATCTCTATACCTGGGGTTCAGAGTCCTGTGTGTCAGACTCGCTTTCCAGGGCCCCTGGTGCAGGAGAGTAGACTTGAGGTGCATGTTGGGCACAGTTTGTTGCTAATAATGCATCTTGTGCTTTAGTTTGCGAAGAATGGGCCTTCTACCTTTTAGACCTCTTTCAGGCTCCTCCCTGCACACACTTGCACTTTAGCAAGCTCTTCCTGGGCAGGGAAGGTCAGGAGGGGGGCTCAGCAGGAGCACAGCATGCTCACATTCACCCTTACGGGCCCATGTCTTCTGTGGCCCTGGCAGCATTCATTCTGTGCCAGTCACAGACTCTGAGGCCAGTGCAGGGGTAGGGTCAGTGTCTTGAGGCATCTTTGCACAGAGAAGTCAGGATTCAGGAGCTTTCAGGCCTGTGAGATGCCAGGTTTGGTCTAGCTCGTGCTGGGCATGAGGGAACAGCAAGGGCTCGGCATGTGCTTTGGACTCACACAGACCCGACTTCATCGTCATGTGCACCCTTCTCCTCAGGTCTTATCATCACATGGAGCAGGGTTGCAATTATGTGTGAAGACTGTTATGAAGACTCTAAAACAAAGCTTTCTGTTTTTACCTGAGAAATGGGGGTGGTAGTGTTGACCTCAGGAAGTCAGAGGACAAAGTGTGTGGAACCCTGGGAGAGTATCTAGTGGAGCGCATACTGAGTAAATGTGAAGTGCTACATTCTCAGCAGTGTTGGGGGATTTCCCACCAATGAGGAGACAACTTTTAGTAAGTCATCCTAAAACATAATGTTATACCCAGGCCATGTAAACGGCCTTGAAGCCCTTTCTACCTCTGAGGGCTCCAGGAGGAGCAGCCATGGGGACATGGGGAAGAACCAGTGACTGGTGGGTATAACTGCAAAATGCCTAGGGCTGCAGTGGCCATGGAACAAGTCTGTCACATTTGGGGAGGGACATTCTGTAACTATCCTTGTCATCTCTTCTGTAGATTTAGAAGAGGAATCAGAAAGCTGGGACAACTCTGAGGCTGAAGAGGAGGAGAAGACCCCTGTATTGCCAGAGAGTACGGAAGGGCGGGAGCTGACCAAGTGTCTGACAGATTCATCCTTGCGGTCAGACTGTGGAAACTGGCAACCCCGGAAGCTATCTGTGTTCAAATCCCTTCGGCACATGAGACAGGTAAGCAGCAGAGGCTAGAGCTGCGCCTGTCAGAAACCAGAGATGCCCAGACCTCTCTGACCAGTACACCGTCCCCTGGCCTGACTTCTTCCAAGGGAGTGGTCAAGAACCTTCTCAATGGCTGAAGATACATGAGCATCTGGGATGTGTATTAGCTATAGGATCACTGCACTTATTTTATTTTACTTTACTTTTATTTTATAGTGAGGATTGAACCCAGGACCTTCCCACTGGATTGCATCCCCAGCCCTTTTTAAAAAGTATTTATTCTGTAGCTGGGGGTGATGATGCATCCCTGTGATCCTTGCACTTGGGAGACTGAGGCAGGAGGATTGCTGTGAGCTTGAGACCAGCCTAAACTACATGAGACCGTATCTTGGACTCCTCCTGCAAAAGACACCTTACTTTTTTTTTAATAGCACGTATTTGCAATAATATAATAATTACCTTTATTGTGTTATGTTTTAAGATAGTCTTCCTAAGTTGACTAGGCTGACTAAGTTGAGTTTGCAGTCCTCTTGCCTCGGCTTCCCAGAGTGCTAGGGTTACAGGCGTGCACCACCATGCTTGGCTGTGTGTTTTCCTCCTTTAGTAACAGGGTAGGATCTGTGTTCAGACAAAGGCCTGGATAGGTAGCTTCCTATGGCCTCTGATCTTTTTTTTTGAACTGGGAATTGAACTCAGGATCTCATGCTTGCCAGGCAGGCACTGTGCCACTGAGCTAAATCCCAGCCCTGGCCTCTGATCTTGGTATTCTAGAAGAACCTCTTCATTGTTGTCAGTTTTAGACAGGGTCTCGCTATATAGTTCAGACTGACCTTGAACTTCCTATCTCAGGCTGGCCTGGATCCTCTTGCTTCATCCTCCCAAGTGCTGGTATTCCAGGTATACACCACCACGCCTGACTTTCTAGAACCTTCTAAAGGGTTTGAATAGCACTGTTGGTTTGTATGCACCTGAGCCTGAGAGTTGAAAGCGATCGTTATTTTTATAAAAAACTGAGAACAACTTGAATGTCCAAACACAGCAGTCGGGGGTGTGCCAGAACAGTGAAATGTCGTTCAGTCAAAGAGAGCAGGCCAGGAGTGTGGCACAGAGGATCCGTGTGTGTGACGTGTGTGCAGCAGGCAGGCTAACACACCAGAACAGCTGCAGTGTTAGATGAGAGGCCAGGCTTGCTTGATATGAAGACAGGTTCATTTTAAAATATTTTTCTGTATTCATTTTCATAATGAACATTAAATTTACTTCTGTTTTGGAAAATGGAGCAGATAAGAGTGATTTAATGTCAGAAGCTGCCCAGGGGTTCTCAATGAAAAATGCTCCTTCCATCCTTATCATGTCTTGGACTGAAACGCCTCGTCGAGTGTTTACATGGGTTAATGTTAGAAAGAATTTTGAATCCACCAGGGACCAGGGTACTTTGAGGTTGATGGAGTTTCATAAGATGTGTAATTGTCACTTCTTTTTTGTTTGTTTGTTTAGTTTTGTTTCAGAGTCCTATTTGGGTTCTTAGAAGGCACAAGACAATAGACTATCCTTTTCTAAAATGTCAGCATTCTGGGAGTGAATAAGAGGAAATATTTAGATTAGAGAGTAAAAGACCTCACAGCTGAAAGCAGTCTTGGCCCTGTATTGACACCAGGATCTAAAGACCTGCAACCGTAAGGGACGCACTAGGAGCACGGTGCAGTATGTGACTGGCTGTCATGTTTCAGGTGGAGGCATGGGCTGGGCTGTGGGGTGCAGCCCACGGTCTCCGTGGGTACTGTCATGTCGTGCTATCGCAGCTTACTCCAGATGGCTCAGTAAAGTACAGCATGTCTATAGAGAGAAGGTAAATGTTGGGAAAGATAATACTTTGTTGCTTCATATTTTAAAAGTAAAATTTAGAGGGAAAGCTCTTAAGGGTGCAAGAGCTTTGGAATATAGCCCATAGGTACAGATCTGGAGACTTTCCTCTTCCCCGTCAACATCAGGGAAGTCGCCCAGCTTCCTGAGAAGTGGCTTTCTCTTTTCTGACCTCATGCTCCTTTGTCATACAGAGTTTGCAAACGAAGACAGTAACTTCCTTCACAAGGAAGGGAGACATGACTGCTGTTCTAGGCAGCTAGCGCTGTGTGTTGTTTCAGGTGCTGGGGGCCCCATCGTTCCGCATGTTGGCCTGGCATGTTCTCATGGGGAACCAGGTGATCTGGAAAAGCAGAGATGTGGACCTGGTCCAGTCAGCATTTGAAGTTCTTAGGGTAAGAGTGCTTTTTTATCATCTGTTGTGGGGGCCAATCACATGGGCCTAGTGCCTGACTGTAGGCGAGGCTGCCACAGCACACTTGCCACTCGGTGCAGGGCCTGTGACCTGTCCATGCTGGAGTCCAAGACCAGTGTCTTCTCGTGTCTTACCAATGGCAGTCAGCAATGCTGTTTCCAGGGCAGGGAGTTTGTGCTGTCCTGATAGACAGACAGCCACCCTGCCTGCCCCTCCCCAAGCCTTCAGTCCTCTAAGAAGCCACAGGTGTGGGTCTGGCCCATGTCCTCTGCACAGCGTTCTTCTCCATGGGCAGGGCTGGCTGGTAGGTACAGTGCACAGAGGCAGTGGCCTGGTGTTTTAAGTCCTGGAAGGTGCGTGTCTCCCTGCTGCCTACTGAGGTGTATTAATGTAGAAAGGAGCAGGACCCCACCTCACAAAGCTTGTCAGCTCTTTGAGGGAGGGGGAAGAGGCAAACATGCAAGAAGGCAACGTAACATACCAGTTCACACTGCAAAGCAAGGGGCAGAGGGAGTCAGTGTGTGACCGGTGGCCAGGAAAGGAGCTGGGGCCTTGTGGGAGAGGACCTTACAGAAGGAGGCCTCAGGCTGGCTACAGAGGGCATGTGGGTGTGGGCTCTGCAGTGGCAGGTTCTGAGCCATCTGTCCCCTGCAGACCATGCTGCCCGTAGGCTGCGTCCGCATCATCCCATATAGCAACCAGTATGAGGAGGCTTACCGGTGCAACTTCCTAGGGCTCAGCCCGCACGTGCAGATCCCCGTCCATGTGCTGTCCTCAGGTGCGTACTGCCCGCTGTGGAGCCTCCTGGGCGGGGCCTACACCTCAGCCCAGAGGCGGAATTCGATCTTGGTCATGGATTCTAGGGTGCAGCCTGCTGTCTTGAGGCAGGGGGACCCATGTGTAGAACCATTTTTCCTAGTGACTTCGGGCCTCCACTTTTTGCCTTCAGAATGCGTGGTGGTGGCTGGCAGGGGCTGTGGTTCTCAGAGGGTAGCAGTCCCAGCCTGGGGGTAGAGGGGGTATGGGGGACTACAGAAATAGGCACCTGGGGACCCTCGTCCTGGGAAGTCTGCCTCGGACTCGAGAGGCTTGCTGGGCTAGGGACAGGACCAGTGCAGTGTAGGAGTGTTGCTGGCTGCCGTTTCTTGGTGGTCTCCCTCCCACTCCTGGCCCTTGCTGGCTTTGCTGTCCTCATGTGTACTGCAAATGAAGTTGGGCCCTGCCCCATGATGACTGGTCTCCCTCATGGGCAGAGCCACGGATGTGTCGGCCCTTCATGCTTAGCTTGGGGACATTTAGGAGCTAGTTTGGATGTAATCCTGGCCTGGTAGGCAGGACAGTGACTCCAGAGCATGTCATGAGGGAGTGGCCATGCTCAGTGCTACGTGATGTGGAAGAGCTGGCAGAGAGTGACCACCAGAGCTCTGGATCGTCATTGTAGACCCCATGGGTCCTGAGACCCACAGGGCAGGGCCTGTAATCTGGGTGGTGTTAGGGTTCCAGAGATGGATTTCAGATTCCTATCATCACTAGCTGTATGACTGTGGCCAAATTACTGAGCTTCTCAGAGTCCACCTCACAATTATAAGATGGGGTGACAAGACCATCCTTATAGTGCCACTTAGTATGAAGTGATTACTAGTTTAGGGCTGGGGATTTAGCTCAGTGGCTCAAGTGCTTGCCTGATAAGCATGAGGTTGTAAGTTCCATCCCCAGTACCAAAAAAAAAAAAAAAAAAAATAGTTTAATGGAGGCAGAAGTGGCCTATCAGCTGTTTTCACATGGCAAAATTTTCACCATGAGAGCACCACTGTCAGACCTCTGCCTGGTGGTGGCTCCTGGCCGACGTGCAGTAATGTGGTACAGCGTGATGGTGTGGGCTTGTCAGGAGTGAAACGAGGGTGCTGTGTTTTGCCTTGCCACAGAGTTTGTCATCATCGTGGAGGTCCACACAGCTACGCGTTCTGCCCTCCATCCAGTCGGGTGTGAGGATGACCAGTCTTTCAGCAAGTATGAGTTTGTAGTGACTAGTGGGAGCCCAGTGGCTGCAGACCGAGGTGGGTGCCACTGCTGGGGCCGCCTTCTATCGGAACATGCAGGGCTTGCCCCTGAGCCCAGCGCTGAGGCCCCTCTTCCTCTGCTTTATCCCCAGTTGGCCCCACCATCCTGAATAAGATTGAAGCAGCGCTGACCAACCAGAACCTGTCTGTGGACGTGGTGGACCAGTGCCTTGTCTGCCTGAAGGAGGAGTGGATGAAGTAAGCGCGAGCTGTGAGACTGTCCGGGCTCCCTGCCCGTGGGGGGTGGAGCTGCCCATGACAGCAGATTTGCTGAGGAGAAGCAGGACCTGGTTCTGCAGAAGGCCAGTCTTGGCCATGTGGAGCTGGTGAGAGTAGTGGTTTTGAGTGGGGTTCAGACACCAGTCCTGCCATTTAACAACCTTGGTGGCCTTGGGAAGTGCCAGCGCGTCCCGCTCCCTCGGCATCTGTGAGGTAGGGGCAGCTTCTGCCTTCAGCAGCTGTTGAGGGGAAAGAAGGATGCCCGCACGCAGAGAAGGTTCTTAACTGAAGTTCTGTTACTTTATTGCTTAGTGCACTTTTCAAACCCTAAGTGAGATACACCCAGTCACACCCCAGCATGTTTTATTTCATTTTGTTTCTTTTCTTAAACAAATTACTTTGTTTTTTCTGTTGTCTTGCTTTTAGTAATTTTCTAATCAAATTTTATTAGTCAGATGCGCTGTAACCTGTTTTTCTACATGAATTTAAGGACAGCTCTGCCCCATTTCCTTTTTTTTTTTTTTTAATGGATCTCACTGTGTTGTTCAGGGTGACCTCAAACTCCTGTGCTTAAAACAGTCCTCCTGCCTCAGCCTCCTGAGTTGTGGGAGCTGCGGGTGCCCGGCACGGTCCTCCTCGCTGTGTTGGTGGGCTGGCGTGCACGTGTGCCTGCGCCTGCGATGAGCTGCTGCCTCCTCCGAGTGGGAGTCCCCGCTGGGTCCGCAGAGCGCCCGCTGGTCTCGAAACCGTTTTTAGGCCCCATGAGCTCTGGTGCTTGAGCTGTGGGCTGAGTGTGTGTTTTTGGTTTTCTGCAGCAAAGTGAAAGTCCTCTTTAAATTCACCAAGGTGGACAGTCGGCCCAAGGAGGATACGCAGAAGCTCCTGAGCGTTCTCGGTGCATCAGAGGAGGACAATGTGAAGCTGCTGAAATTCTGGATGACAGGCCTGAGCAAGACCTACAAGTCACACCTCATGTCCACAGTCCGCAGCCCCATTGCCTCCGAGTCTCGTAACTGACCTGTCGGGCTTCGTCTCCGTGTGTGCTTCCTGGGAACTGTGGTGGCAGTGCACAGCCGGCCTCCAGCTCTGAGAGGGGAGACTGCTGCTGAGTTTCTGAACTGCAGGCGTACGGCATGGGATGGAAACTGCTGGGCTGGGCTTTGCCTTGTAGGGCTCAGGGCACGTGTGGTTCTTAGCACATTCCGTAGCTGTCAACCGCCTGCCTGAGGAAGGCAGCGGGGACTGTGGGCAGCTCCATGAAGGAGACTCGGGAGCACGTAACTCTTGTGCCTCAGGGATGCAGTCTCAGGACCTAGGGGAGGACCCGGGTGTTCGGGCTGCAGTAACCTATCCTGTCTTGGGGTCAGCATCTGAACCTTTTCATTTTGAAATGCAGCAGGTTTCCTGCACTTTGTGTTTATGTGTATGTTTTGCTATTTGTGAATATTGTTGACAAACTCCTATCCGGTCAGTTTTAGACATCCGCTTTTAGGTTAAGGACCTGGAAAGGCTTTGGGAGGTGAAGTGGCCGTTCTCCACGCCACTGGGTCCTCTGAAATTCATGCTCTGAGGCAGCGTGGCTCATCTTGTGAGGGTATTCCCCTGTGCTGCTGTGGGGTTAACCTGTGGCTTGATGGATGCAGCCCTTGGCCTTACACAAAGATGCACCTTTGCTGAGGCATCTGGTTGCCCTGAATGAACAGCTCATCGTAGACAGTGAAATGCACCGTGGCTTCATGGTGAGTCATTTACCCCTGCGGCATACAGTTTTAACAGAGAGTCACGGCTTGGAAGGATTTTTGGCAGTTTTCTCAATTTGTTTATAGGTTTTTGGGGTTCATTTAATTTATATTTAACACAAAGACTTAAGTGTATTGTGACAAAGTCTCTGTATAATACAAGCGCATTGACACGTAATAAAGATCTATTTTTGTAACCTGTTGACTACATGGTTTTATACCTTATATTTATTTACGCCCAGTTACAGAAAATACACTTGTTCATTGTTTACTCATGGTGACACATGCGGAGAAGTGTGCTGTTAGGTGACGTTGGTTGAGCATCAGTGTGTACTTTGGCAAACTCGGATGGCTACAGTGGCACTAGGCAATCACATATGGGGCCTAGGGTCGACTGAAACACTGTCACATGGTACATGACTGCTATGGCTAAAATGACAGCAGTTCTCAGTGATGTGACAATTTAAGCTGCTATAATTCTGCAGGAAAGAAGGGATGTGAGCTCAGCTCTAAGCACGTTTATTGCTAAACCTGAGCGATCTCTGGCTAAGTCTCTTACAGGCTAAGAGGTTTTTTCTAAAGTAGCACTTTTTGGCAAGCTTTGGAGAAGATGGGTCAGAGAAACACCAGGCTTGTAGCTTGTGACGTGTCCTCTTGTGACCTAAGTAAAACGAAATCTCCATTTCTTTGAAGATGGTGGGTGGACTCATTCGAGCTGGTGGTGTTCCCTGTCTAGACTCTATCAGTAGTGATCTTGGACAGGCTTCTCAAAAGTTAAGTCTCTGGAGTTGATGATAAAGGCAGCCCGTGGAGTGGCCGCAGCTGTGTGCCAGCATTTTTGTCCAGCTTGAGGAAATAGCTCAGTCCTGTAGATGTTGGGAACATATATCCATCTGGGAAGAAGGTGTCAAGAAGCATACGTGCGTCTGTGAAGCTAAACTGTCTACATTAAATTGTCTGATTGGAGTGGGAGGGATGCCAGCCTTTAGGGGCCAGGAGTCAGTGAAGGAAAGAGATGACTGTCTTCTGTCCTTACGCCTTTCGGTGCGGATTCCAGTGCATGGCATTCCTCGAGTGTGCCATCTTTTTGTCCAGCTCTAACTGTTTGCCAGTGTTGTGGCCCAGTCTACTCAGCAAGTATGAGATCAAGTTAGTTCTGCATCCATATCACAGGAAGAAATGTGTAGTCTGCATCCAGTGTATAATACAACTTACAACAAAGGTAGCACAAAGGGCCAGATACGCTTCTCCGCGAAAGTGCTGTGCTTCCTAAACATCACTTCAGGGCAGTCATGAGAGTGTGGACAAGGAGGGTTCGAGCTGAACTTACAGTGATCCACAGGCTAGTAGGACTGCCGCCTTGTGATGGTGTCTGGTGTTGTGATTTGGCGCTTTTCATGTGGAGTGGAAGAAACAGAAAAAATCCAGGTCTTAAGCATAGTCAAGGAATAATGTATTTCTACATGTGTGTCTGATTTGTTTCACTTAAAGAGTATGGACTCAGGCTAGGGATGTAGCTCAGCAGCACAGTGCCTCCCTGGCAAGTGCAAGGTTCTGAATTTGATTCCTGGTGCAAAAAAAAAAAAAAATATGGACTCAAGGTACATCCATTTTTCTGGACATATCTCAAGTATATCCTTCTTTATGGCAGAGTAGTACTCCATTGTATAAAAAACCCACATCTTTATCCATTCATCAATTGACAGGCACTTTGGTTTTCAAGATTTGGCTGTTACAAACTGCTGCCATAAACATAGGTGCATATATCACTATGGTTTGATGCTTTTAATTCTTTGGGGAAGATAGCCAGGAGGGGAATGGCTGAGTCAAATGGAGCCTCTCATCCTAATTTTTTGAGGAATCTCCACACTGATTTCTTTCTTTCTTTCTTTCTTTCTTTCTTTCTTTCTTTCTTTCTTTCTTTCTTTCTTTCTTTCTTTCTTTCTTTCTTTCTTTCTTTCTTTTTTTTTTTGGTACCAAGGAGCAAACTCATGATCTCACGCTTACCAGGCAAGTGCTTGAGCGGCTGAGCTAAACCCCTGGCTCCACACTGATTTCCATAGTAGTTGCACCTGTCTACACTCCTACCAAAAGTGGAATAGGGTTTCTTTTCCCCGCATCCCCTCCAGCATTTGTTATTGGCTGATTTCTTGATAAGAACCATTCTTTCTGGGATGAGATGGAATCTCAGTGTTGTTTTAATTTGCGTCTCTCAAATGACCAGTGATGAACGTTTTTTTCATGTATTTATTTGCTGTTTGCACTTCTTCGTCTGAGAAGTGTGTATTCATCTCAGATGCCCATTTTTTGATTGGGTCTTTAAATTTGAGGGGTTGGATTTTTGTGAGTTCTTCATATGTTCTCAATAGTAATCCTTTGAGGAACAGCTGGCAAACGTTTTTCCCACACCATGGGTTATCTTTTCACTCCGTTGGTGCTTTCTCTGGCTGTGCAAAAGCTTTTAATAAGATGCTATCTCAATTCTTGGTTCTTTGTGATAGTACCTGTGCAATTGGAGTTTTGTTCATAAAATCTTTGCCTATACCAATGTTTTCAAGAGTTCTGCCTATTCTATCTTCTAGCAGGTTTAATGTTTCTATTTGAATATTTAGATCTTTGATACATTTCAATTTTAGTTTAGTGCATGGCGAGAGATATGGGTCTAATTTTAATCTTTGGCATGTAGGTCAGTTTTTCAGCACCATTTATTAAAGAAGACGTCCTCCTTCCAGTGAATGTGTTTAACACTTGTCAAAGGTAAGGTATTTAAATATGTCTGAAGTTGTTTCTGCATGTTTTAATCTGTTCCTTAAATTCTCAAGTTTTTTTGTTTGTTTGTTTGTTTTTTGGTGGTACCAGGGATCGAACTCACAACTGCACTTGCCAGGCAACTGGCAACTTGCTTTTGCCAGGCAGGCACTTATGCCACTGAGCTAAATCCCCAGCCCATACCTTGCTATTTTTATCACAGTAGCTTTGTAATATAATTTCAAGTCAGGGATTGTGATGCCTTTTGCCTTACATTTGTTGTCCAGAATTGCTTTTGCTATTCTAGGTTTCTTCTGGATCCAAATAAATTTTAGGATTGTTTTGTCTGACGCTGTGAGATATGCTGTTGGAATTTTGAGCAGACTTGGATTAAGTCTGTATAACAGTTTGGAAATTTGACCATTTTCACTATATTGATTTTTCCTCCCCAAGAACAGGGGATCCCTTTCCATTTTCTGACTTCCTCTTCAGTCTCCTTTTTCAGAGCACTGTAGTTTTCAATGGAGAGATCTTTTACTTCCTTCATTAGACTGATTCCTAGATATCTTATTTTTTTGGATGCTATTGTAAAAAGTGTTATTTCTCTGATTTCTCTCTCAGTGAGTTTGTTATTTGTGTACAGGAAGGCTGTTGATTTTTGAGTATTGACTTTGTATTCAGCTAAAATGAGTTTTGGGAGATATGTAGAATATCGTATCATCCATGAGTCATGATAACTTTTTCCTTTCCTATCGTTATTCCCTTTATTTCTTCTCTTGTCTAATTTCTTTGGCTAAGGTTTCCAGAATGATATTGAGTAAGAGTCATGACAGTGGGCATTCTTGTGTTGTTCCTAATTTTAGAGTGAAAGCTTTCAGTTTTTGACCATTTAGTATGATGTTGGCTGTTGATTTGTCATAGATGGTTTTTATCAGATTGTGATAAAGACTATCTATTTGAATTTTCTGTAGAGCTTTTAATCATGAATCAATGTTGGATTTTGTCAAATGCCTTTTCTGCATCTATTGAGATGATCATGTGGTTTTGTTGTTGGCTCTGTTAGTATAATATATTGCACTTACTAATTTGTATATGTTGAACCAACCCTGCATTCCTTGGATGAATCCTACTTGATCAATGGGGTACAATCTTCTTGATGGTTTGCTGCATTCTGTTTACCAGTATCTCACTGAGGATTTTTGTGTCTAGGTTCATTAAGGAGATTGGCCTGTAGTTTTCTTTCTTAGTTGGGTTCTTCTCTGGTTTTGGTATGAGGGTAATTCTTGCTTGCAGGAATGAATTTGGAGCCAGGGATATAGTTCAGTGACATAAGTGCCTGCTTGGCACGTGTGAGGTTGTGAGTTCGATCCCTGGTACCAAAAAAAAAAA
>PVJX010043624.1:0-13578 GCA_004027295.1 Dolichotis patagonum
CCTGGGCAAGTATTTCTGGTTTGAATTTCTCCATAGCTTTCCCTATTTGCATATTTATTTCATTTGATATCATTTCAGACATTTCAGGTGTATGGCTTCTTTTTTCTTCTATGTACACAGCTTCTAAGCTTTTTGGGGAGGGCTAGGGCTTTGAGCCTGCCTTTTGGTCTTTCCTTTTGTCATTTTTCTATATTTCCTTGCTTTGAGCGGTGTTCCAAAGCTTTCTCTGCATGTGTATTGAATTACCTCTTGCACCCTCAGTTCCTGGAGGGGCAGTGGCTCCCCCACAGGCTCTTGGCCTCCTCACAGGGTCCTAACTCCCCTCTGTGGGCTCCTGGCTCCCTAAGTTGTAAGGCGAATGCTGGGTGTGGCCAACCCGGAGCCTGTGGAATCTCAGGCAGGCCAGGCCAACGTGCTTTGTCCCAGGCAGGTCTCCAGGAGGGTCCCTGCGAGTGAAGGGCCTACAGGTCCCAAAGAGTCAGGCCAGAATGTTGGTTTCTGAAAAGTTCCCGGTCCCAAACAGACCTGGCCAAGATGCCAGTCTCCACAATATTCCCAATTCAAACAGACCAGGCCACTCTGCAGGTCCGAGAGTTTCGGGTCTCAAAGAGACAGTCCACGATGCTGCTTTCTGGCAGACTTCCTGGGGGTGAAGGGCACGGCTATGGGCCCAAACAGACCTGGCCCAGATGCCCGTCTCCAGGCAGTTCCCTGCGGATGAAGGGCAGGCCTACCAGTCCCAAACAGTCGCGCCGAGATGCAGGTCTGCACAGACTTTCTATCCAAACAGCCCAGGCCCCTCTACGGGTCCGAGTGTTTCGGGTCCCAAAGAGACAGCCCGAGATGCTGCTTTCTGGGAGACTTCCTGGGGGTGAAGGCAAAATTTTTCTTTTTATGATAAATTACTATAAGCCTGTCTTCTGTGTGTGATATTCTGCCCTCACACTGGCTCATTCTGCTGTATATATATTTTCAATGGACATTTTAATCTCCTGGATATCTGTTTGAATCTGTTTCGTGGATTCCATTTCTTTCTTATATTTTGCATTCATTGTTTCCATTGTTTTCCTAGGCTCTTCTATTTTTTTTTAACCTGTGTCTGCTCTAGAGTTACTGTGCATGTTTTTCATTGTGGTCAATATCTCTGCAGTTATCTGAGTAATCGTACCTGGAAGTCTGGGGTTGCATCTTGCCTCTATGCCTTTCTTTCTTTCTTTCTTTCTTTCTTTCTTTCTTTCTTTCTTTCTTCTCCTTCCTTCCTTCCTTCCTTCCTTCCTTCCTTCCTTCCTTCCTTCCTTCCTTCTTGGTTTAATTCCTGAGTTGTTGCTTGTAAATTGCTTGTGGCAGGCTGCTTTATCACTAGTATTGAAAACCCTTAGGAAACGACTACTTATCAGAAATGTCTTCCAGTTGTAGCTCTACCTGTTGGGTTTTGAGTCTGTCAAGATCTACATCTTCAGTTTATTGGGGATGAGAAATTGCTGTCTATTTTTTCTAGACCCTGGTTCTTTGGCACTGACCTTTAGCTTGTTTATGACACTCATGCAATCTAGTTGATATACCAAGAAAAACAACTGATTAGAACAGTTATGTCACCTTGCCTGATGTGATATAATCAGTAATAACAATAGCATAGAAAACAGTCTAGAAATTGACAAATTATTGTAACTATTAATTTTCCACCTTTAACCATATGAGCTAGATTTGTGGTTATATAACAAAATCTAAAACAAATCCAAAAATTATATACAATGCTCTCAATATGGCAATTTTACACTCAGGGTGGAAAATTTAAAAGTGGTTAGAGAAAAAATAGGCAAGAGGAAGAAAAGGAAAAAATTAGAATCAAGGCTGGAGAACAGCGAAAGATTACACAAATTTGGAAAACTTGTGAAGAAGATAGGGAAAGAGAGAAGAAATAACAGGACAGAACAACAATGGCAACAGCAACAGCAGCAGCAACAAAACTACTAACAATGTTCACATTCATAAAAACAAGAACAAGAAAATCAAGAAAACAAGAAACAAAAAAGAGAGAGAAGAGAAAGAAAAAGTGCCCACTTATGTCTCTGCTGTAACTGGTAGACAGATCCATGCTGGTTAATCCTAGCAACTAGCTATGGGTTTATGGCAGGGTCGTGGCTAATCCCGGGAAGTGTGCACCTTTAGTTCCACTAAAGTTTAGGCTGGTTTTTGACTGCGAGGTTAGAACCCAACTTGTTCAGACTGCAACACTGCTATTACATAATTATTGTTTAGATTCATAATACTGTCTGCTGACAATGTGTTTTCAATGTGGATACTAGAATAGAGGTGTGTGTAATATTTGTGACCAGACAGATATAAACTCAAATTCTACATCAGATGAAGATTTACATTCAGAGACTTAGTTTGGAGAAGACCTGGATTTATGAAATTTGGGTAATTTTTTTTCCTTTCTGAGGGCTCTACCATATCAGAAAAGGAAAATTATGGCAAAGCTAATCTCATTGGGTCCTTATGAGGTTAAGTGATAAAAAGGAATTAGAAACTTTTTATAAACCCTCAAGCCAAGTTCCAGCTTACAGCTTACACCCAAGCTGTCAGATATACATAACATTGTATATACTTTTGGTCCACACAGTATTTTAACATCTTTACTTGCTTGCTAACATTTGTTAAAAGGGATATTTCATACAAAAACCTGGGTTTCTGGCTCCCATCCACAGGCTGGAGCACAACCATCTGGCCTGGCACTTGCCACAGGGAATAGGAGGCAGCTGCTATTGCCCCTTGGGCCTGTTTCTTTCATTATTATTATTATTATTATTAATTATTATTATACTAGAATTTCTCTTTTAAGAGAGTAAAGAGGAAGATACAGCAAGATTCATATCTCTATCAAAAGTAAAATAAAATAATCACATGGCTCAGGATGGACAGGGGAAAGGGGTTTGCTCTATAAAAGCTAAGAATATTCTATGTGCTTTATATTCCCATATATTCCCATGCTTGCTTCTGGGTTGATGTCATTAAATCATAAAGTATATCTGCAATCAACACCTATATCCAAAGATGCTTTTCTAGACCAAAACCATTCTGAATATTTGTGATCATTATTCTAAAGCACTTTATGTTAGGAAGTCCTGTGCTAGCATCCACTTAGCAATTATTTATTTCTCTTCCTTTTATTTAGCAATATATTGCTTTTATGTTCATCTAATTCCTCTGTGATCTTGATGTGCTGTATCATAAAATTTTGTAGTATTATCTAATAAGTTCTAAGTACATCCAATCTTAGTATGAGTTGCTTATTTTTATCTCTCCATATTTCTAAGTTAGATTCCAATCCATGTTAAAATGTTTAACACTTGTAGTAATTTTTAAATTACTTTTTTTGTTTGGTTTTTTGAGGATTTTGCTATGTAATTTAGGCTAGCTTTGAACCTACTGTGTAGCCCAGGCTGACCTAGAACTTGCGCCAGTTCTCCTGCATCAGCCGCCAGTGTGCCAGGATAACAGACATGTGCCCCCATGCCAGGCATTTAAATTTCTTCAATGGAAAATCATCCAGGAACATAAGTCAGTATATCCAAAATGTCAGGCACTCTGACAAAAAACAAAATACAGAGTTGAACTAAAGATGTGTAGAGTCGTGTAAACATATAAAAGACGGACTGGATGTTTCATCTTCATCCAGATGTTTTCACACACTCCAGACAGATGTTTTAAGGAACTGAATGACAGACCACAGCTAGTATGTCCACCATCTGCTGCAGTAAATCACTCACCCAGGATTTTAAAATGGGTTCATAGCATAAGATGAATTGTAGATTCTAGAATCCAGCCCATTTGGATTTCTTCCTGGGAGACACCACCATTCGCTAAGGTAATACATTCTAACTTGATTTAATGACATCAACCCAGAAGCAAGCATGCAGGCTAAATCAAAATTTAAATTATCTCCATGTCTTCCTTCTGCTTCACCTTTTTCATTAACTTAGCTACTATATTTTGTAAACTGTATTCTAAAATGCCTCTAAAATCTGTCATTTTCTCCGCCCTCACAGTCAAATATCATTGAAATAGGTTTTTTTTGTTTTTGTTTTTTTTTTGGTTTTTTTAACTTTGCTTGACTTCCCTCCAACCCATTTCTATATGTATTTGTCCACAGTGGTCCATTTTTTTTTTTTGTAAGTAGTTGGGTTTGAACCCCGAGCCTTTACACTTCACTACATCCCCAGTCTTTTTTCTGTTTTTTTTTCTATCAATGGATACATTTTTAAAAAATTTAAAATAAAAAAAGAATAAAAACCATGATACAGAATTTCAAAACAAAATAGTAGGAGGTTTATTTTTGATACAGCGTCTCATCATGTAGCTAAGTTGCTCAGGCTGGGCTCAAATGTATGATTTTTTTTTCCCACTTTAGGTTCCCAGCTTGGATTACAGGTGTGTGCCACCAAGCTTGTCTCCAAACTTCTTAGTCACAGCACCTTCCAGAGGTGGGGCCCCATGTATTTCTTCGGCTTTCAACCCTTCGGAACCCATTCAGACCTGTAATTCATTCATAAATTTTACAAATGATTGAACACTTACTGGGGATGAAGCAGTGAACAAAACAGATAAAAGTTCCTATCTATGTAGACCTTATAGTCTAGAGATAGGTGGAGGTGACAGATAATAAACAGAACAACTATGTGTTTGATAAGGATGTGAGAAAATAAGAAGAGGAGAGGTTCTAAGAATAGAATTGCCATTTATTGGGAGAAAGTACAAGAAAACTTACTGAGAGTCATTGAATTACAACTGAAGAGGATGGTGCAAGCTTGTCCAGTGGAGGCTGGAAGGAAATTGAGGCCAGTATGAATGCAGAGAAGGAGCCCATACAGGATGCAAGCAGGATTAGGGAAGGGAAATAGCGTGTCTTGTAGAACCTTCTCAAGAGTAAAACAGAAACTCCTTAGGGCATTGGGGCTGCAGAATTATATCCTCTGTCTTACAGTACCAATACCCCCCTGTCTGCTCCATGGAGAAAAGACAGAAGAGGAGTGTCCTCCAAGATGATGGGGGCTTGGACCAGGTGGGAGCAGAAGAGCTAATGAGATTTGGTAAGCTTTGGATTCATTCAGTGGAGCCAAAAGACTTTCTGCCATTAGCACAGAGGTATAGACAGGCATCAGGATTGTTTCCCAGGCATTTGGCCTGAGCAACTCGAGGGTGGAAATTGCCATGGACTGAAGAGATAGTCCATGGGCAGAGCTGATGGAGGCTGATGGGAAAAATAAGGTGCTCAACTGGGGCATATATTGAGTTTGTGATCTTTATCAGATTTTCAAGTAGAGGTGTTGAGCAGGCAGCTAGAGATAGGCTAGAGATACCTTCCACCTCTCTTGAACACCTCATTCCTTCATGGCTATTGGTCATTTTGCATGAGCCCATGTTAAGGCCTCTTTCTCCTCTTCACTTGTCTAAATGCCTTTGCCTCTTGGTTTCTACTTTACCACTCATGGCACTGCACTGCAATTATTAACTTACTTGCTCTTTTACCATATTATCCTGGTGCCAATCCTCAGTAGACTGCCAGGTACAAGATAAATAATTGTGGAAAGTGCATTGACTAATTGAAGCCTATAGGGATGATAATCTCGTCCGTCCATTTGTTAGATTTCTTGATATTTGTTGCTATTTTTCCTCTTCCATAAAAAAGCCATTTGGCACATATTATTTTAATCAATAGAAATTAAACTCTATTTTTGTGGTTATGCTTTTTTTCATATTCCCTTCGGCATGCAATTTATCAAGCATGAGTAATATCTGGCACACAGAGGCTCCAATAGCTTCCTTTTATTATTAGATCAATGACTGTCTGATCTGAGAAAGGAAATATCTAGGAAGAAAATACTCCCAAATTCCTTGAAAATGGTTCTGCAGAGAAAACATGGCAGTACAAAAACATTAACAACGAAATTGCTTTGGGGCACTTGAATCCTTTTATTTATGGAAACTTGGAACCCTTTAAAATGTATATTTTCAGCAGCCAGTGACTTAGTGATAGCTTCGCCTCTGAATATAGAATGCATTTATTGTGTCTTTCTATAGTGTTTGACATATTTGAAAAGATATGCTAAGAGAAAAATCTAATTTTAACAAACTAATTTTCTCTTACATCTCTCCGTGTCTACCAGCTCATCAATCTCTCTTCCGAGCCCAACCCAGTTATAGCTATTTCGCCAGTTCTTCAGGAGACTGTCTAAGCTTTAATATAAATTTGTATTTATCTTCTTTTTTACATAACTGGGACACTATTATGTAGTCTTATTTACCATATAGCTTTCTTCCATTTAATGAATCTTGAACAAGTTTAAAAATAATAAAATACAATCACAGCATGTGCATAATATATCAATATAACTTTTTCCTGCCAGCAGCTCTGTAATGCCCACAGGTGAACTATAATTAAAGAATATCCTACTGTTGGACATTTACTGCTAGACTTTTATTATTGCCTCAGAAACACTGTAATGAACAATTTTGTCAGTGTACATATTATGTATACAGATACATTAGTGTCTTACTTATTAAGTAGGCACTTAGTGCTAAAAATCCATAAGATGATTTTAAAAGGCAATTGCTGTTATATTTTTTAACATACAACTGATAACTCTGAGAAGCCCAGCAAGATACACTGGTGTCCACACACACACAGAACCAGGGCCCAGATTTCTACTGCTGAAGTCTCATTAAAGAGCCATTTGACCTCATCTTCGAGATTCCTGATTGGCCAAAAAGCAAACAGCAGATGCAAAGCATGTGAAGGTTGTCTTACAAGAGCTGAATTGCACACAGGTGCAACCACTGCTTCCACAGCTGCCCTGTGGCCCCACTGTCCCCCGGAGAAATGATGTCACACATGGTGGCAATGCCTGGGTTGAGGCTTAGTGACTCACACCTATGCTCTGAAAGACTTCTGTGGTTTCACTCCTGGGTGGAGCGAGGTTTGACTCACTCTGGACTCTGTCCACCAGCACATGCTCAATCCCAGTCCCCTGAAGGGACATCTCATGGAGATGTCGACTCAGGCCTACCCTCCTGTCTATCAAGTCCTTAAAGGAACAGACCACTCTATGTACCAGTCTTTTGCTGTGTGAGGCCAATGTGGAATTCAGCTAGTTCTTTGAGTGCCTCATCTTGTCCTTCTCCGAACTCCAGTACCATCAAAATTTAGCTGTGTTTGTTGCTCAGCAATCTAATGGCATTTTAAGTGCAAAGCAGTCATTTAAGAATAACTCAACAAACAGGTTGTGGCTAATAGTGTGGCTAAAGATTTCAGCTGAAGCTGTGTCCTTAATCATAGATATATAAGTCATCTGTAAATAAATTCTGCCAGAGAGAGCCCAGTTTGAAATCTACTCCCTTCTCACTAGGAACATGATATTTTTGTAGTTTGGAGAAAAGGGCTTCATGTTTGGTTTGGTTGGTTTTTTTTGTTTTGTTTTGAAGATACACTATGGGAATGTTGCTGCAGGTCTAATGGTGCAGGTCAGACCAGATGACCCCCAGGCCCCAGATTTCTTGACACATTACTTCTATTAGTAACAGTGGTGTAGTGGAGGGAAACGAGAGCGTGTAAAACGTGCTCAGCACAGTGCCCAGAACACAGGAAGGCAGCAAGATGTGAGCCCTTCCTGTAAAAACAGCGATTACTTTGCTGTTACCTTGTTAGAGAAAGTACTCCAGGTGCTGGATGTAGGCAGGAATATTATCTATCTATGAGGTTTCAACTCAGGCTCACATATTTTCGTTTAATATTGTATAGCAGATCTCCATAACATGCGTCTCATTTCAATTTAAAATTATTGTCTAGTTTTACTACAACAAATAAAAGTTCTGAGGGACATGTTTTTTCAGGGGCAGGAAGGTCTAGTAAGAAGTGTATGAGCTTGGCGTTGCATAGAGCTTTTCCTTGCAGGAAAAATGAGAGACAGTGCAGTTAGACATGACATTGCCTTTGAAACAAGGGCACTTTCTGCTACACTTAGATGTCACTTGGCACATACAGCATCATTGTGTTGCTGATGTGATCCAGGGCATACCTGCTTGTGAGATGCACAGTCGAATTTTATTTGCAACTTCCACCTTTTTTTCCCTTTACCAGGTGGCTGCTTTAAAATGTCAAAATATAGGTTTGGTTGAGTGGCGTCCACACCCAAAGGGGCAGAGCTCTGAATCTGATTGTGAATCATCAAAAGCAAGATTCTTTCCATCTTACTTTTCCCTCCCAGTCAGTTCCAGTACCGTTAGCTGCCCTGTTTTCCAGAATGACAGCAATTTAGGCTTGCACTGGGGAGGGTTTAAGCCAGTAACAGCCAGATCTTGCAGTACATTTGAAACTTTCCACACAAGAGCCCTAAGTCGGTAGTACAGGGCGCCAGAGGCTGAACTGAATTCCAGATGCCCCGTAGGCACATCTGCTGTAACCCCCTCGCCTAAGTTTCACCCGGAGTCTGTCTGTGCCTTTTATCTTGTAACAGGGTTTCGCTGAACTTGGCGAGAACCTCTCCAGCTCATCCAGCCTTGCAGGTCCACTGTAGAGCTAGATCCGGTGTCAGCCCTCTTTCCTCAAGGACAGGTCCTTGAGCCAGCCCAGGTACACTCCCTGAATGTGTTCATAGGCTTTTTCAGCACCCAAGGGGCTCCTCAAGAGGGTCTGCTTTCTGGACTAAATCTCCGGACTTGTCATTTAGGCCCCCAACCCTGCCTGGTAGAGATCTGTGTGGTCTGGCTCTGGTCACCAAGGAACCTTCTCAGACTCAGCCCTCACACTCCCCTCTCCAGGCCTGCAGGCCTCATTCCTGCTTCTAGGACCTGCGAAACTTTGTCTCGCTTTGGTCCTTTGCACCAGCTGAGCGTCTACCCGGTGCGTTCTTGCTCCTTAGCTTGTAGGGCCTGCTGCTTCTTGATCTCAGTTTATGCTTCTGTTTCAGCTGACAAAGCAAGAAGACCATAACCTGGTGGTTTAGAAAGAGCAGGAATTCATTTTTCACAGTTCCGGAGGCTGGAGATTCAAGATCAAGGCACCAATTCAATGCCTGGTGAGAACTCACTTCCTGGTTCAAAGATGGCCATTTTCTTGTTGAGTGAGCACAGGATGGGTGGGCGGGGACTCTCTGAGATTTTTTAATTCATATTTATTTATTTAGCTGAACTGGGCATTGAACCTAGGCCCTTTGCACTGAGTTATAGTTCTAGACTTTTTTTATTTTTTATTTTGAGACAGGGTTCTCTAAACTGCCTAATTACCCATAGTCCTCCCTGCCTCAGGCTCTCAAAGCACTGGGATGAGAGACCTGTGCCACCACACCCAACTTGAGGTCTCTCTTATAAGGACACTAATTCTATCCCTGAGGTTTCTATCTTCCTGAACTTGGCACCTCTTAAAGGACTGATCCAGTCAGGGGTTTGTATTTCAACACATGAACTTTGGAGTAACAAACATGCAGTATATAGCAGTTTACACGTCATATTTACAGATCTTCTCTGATGACCTCAGGAGCTTCCACATCATGCCCACTCAGATCTTTATATAACATGTACCACTACCTCACGTAGCCCTATTTGCTTATTTATCTTAATTTTTATGTGTCTCTTGTCCCATAACTTTCTCTACATCCTGGCCCCCAGATTTAAACTCCATAAGAACTAAGAGTCACCTGTCTCAGCCCCCAGGGTATCTCTTAGCACATAAGAGTTGCTTAATAGATGCTTATTAAAGGAATAAATGTCAGCCCCACCCTAGGTAAGAAGGATGACAGAGACCTCCACCCTGGCCATCTTGGGTCACTTCCTCTTTCCACTGGGTAGCCCTAACGTACAAGTTCAATTACATTGAGTAAAATAATCATCCTGCATTTTATTACAAAACAGTTTTTTTTAGCTTTAAAACCAAAATTCAATAAAATGGTGAGAATTTTCCTGCATTCTCTTTAAACAACTTCTTGAACACATTCACAATTTTTTCCTTCCTGTCTTTTAAAAGTTAGTTTATTGGGGGCTGGGGATTTAACTCAGTGGCTTAAGCGCCTGCCTGGCAAGTATGAGGTCGTGAGTTTGATTTCTGGTACCAAATAAAAAAATTTAAAAACATAAAGACTCGAATTTATTTTAAAAAAGTTTATCACCAACAAGCAAGATCCACGCCCAAAGCATCTATGGTCTTGATCTCTGTCTCTAGTCCTCTTTTTCCTTGTCCAAGCCTCTTCATGGCATGATGGGGCCATGGTGGAGCAGAGATGCCCAGAGAGGCTCTGATGCATTGGTCTGCGACAGGGAACAGCAGTAAGTGTCATCCCTAACTGTCCCAGGCTTTCACTGTGTGTGACAGGTGGGACAGAATGGCAGGAGACTGAGAACTATTTAGAGATGGCAGTGATGAATGACAACTGGTTGGCCTGAAGCAGTGACAGAAAGAAACCCTGTCACAACTGGAACTGATGTGGTTTTTCTGGAAACTGCTTGGAAACAGACTAGAAATTCAGCTTCCCCAGTGGCCATTAGGAACGGAGCAGCTCAAAATACAGGCAAGAAGTCTTGACTCACATACATGAGGTCAGCACATGGTTGCTATTCCAATCACACCCACACACGGGCAAGTACATGTACACACACACGCACACACACAGAGTTGGTAGTGATTACCAAAGTCCCTGACACGAAGTATAGAATATCTATGTAAATGATACATAAAATGCATCACTGGAGCTGAAAATAAGAGTTAAGACACTTCAAATGAAATTTGCATGCTGCTGAAACACTATTCATAAATAAAATTCCTAACAGTATATAAACTTGGTATTACATGTTTCCTCTATCTTGATCTTTAGAACAATTTCATATAGTAGACCAAACAAAAAATCTCATCCATCCAATTGAGAACAGTAAAACTCAGAATGACCATAAAATTACTACAACATCATACAGATTTTATCACACTTTCCTGAAGGTTCAATAGTATCTGAGTAATATTTTTTCTTATTTTTCAAGTTTTAACCTAAAGAAATTGCATAATACCATGAAATTTAAGAAGTCAATGTGATATATAGGTCTATCCTTTTAAATAATCTGAGTGCATGAGATTTCATACTATTAAAAATAAAATTTGGATGGGTGGCAATTATTCATTTTATAAAACTGAAATTATCAGGTGTAGAATGTTATGTGATTCATTTAAATAAGGATATCCTTTAGAATATTCTTAAGCAGCATTGTTGAGGTATATAAATTGCAGATTTCAGATGATCAAATACATTAATATAAATAGGCAAATCTAGAATATATGTTTTATTTCAGTCAGTTGACTTTCACCAACTATTGATTTATCCTTTTTAGTCAATAAGAAAAAGACAAAATAAAAAGGTTAACATGCATTATCAGTTGAACCATAGAAGAAGAAACCCAAGTGTCCAACCACGAATTACTTGTGAAGGAATCTTACCTCCATCCTAAACTTTTTTTTGGTGCTAGGGATCAAACTCATGACCTCGTGTTTCCCAAGCAGGCACTTACGCCACTGAGCTAAACCCACAGCCCCCTAACTTTTCTATATTAATCCAAAAGCTAGTATATGGCAGTAACCTTATTCCAATCATGAAGGTTAATGACCTAAAAGACAGCAGTGACAAATGGAAGGCTTTCTTAGAAACATTCACCTCACCACCCTGACTACCTACAGTACAATTGCTACACAAAAGAATTATGATATTTAATTGAACTATTGGATCAGAAAATCTCTTTGTGCCATAACGTAGATTTTACATTGACTAATGCACACTCTATCTAACTGGATGCCTAGAAGATGAAAGGTAAAACAAGATACTATTTCTTTTTTTTTAATTTAAAGAGAAGAAAGAAAAACAAAACAAAACAAAACAAAACAGAATAAAGGGTAGCAACAATACAGAATTCCAAGAAAAAAGGAAAAGAACAACAACAAAAAAACCTAAGAGATTATTACTTGACAAATTACATACTGACTTCTTGGAAATAGTTGTTCAAATTACAAAGTTAAGACATGTAAAGTAGACATTCAAACAGTGAGTCTGTTGACAGTTCTGTTCCACGATCTGACAAAAAAAAATAGCAATATGGTCATCCATCTTACCCACTCAAATATACATTCAATTATATCAAAAGGATACAATTAAACACAACAAAACAGAACAAAGCAGATCACAAGAAAGCAATGTAAGGGACATAAATTCCAAAACTAGACAATTGGAGATATTCACTCTCTATCGTATTGACTCTTGTTTTCTTACAAATAGTTGTCCATATTGTCACATACAGGGAATTCACATGAAACAACATAGTATGGAATTGATCTGAGCAGGACGAGGAGAGTGTTTCAGGTCTTCAAGACCAGACAATAGGGAAGCTGAGAATGGCTGTCATAGTCTCTCATTCTCCTAAAAGCACTGTCCATACCTTCATGTGTGTTGAACATAAACAAAACAAAACAAGCTAAAATCACTTTGAACAAAGAAGGATAATTTTGCTGCATTACACATCATGACATTATGAAATTAGCACTGGGTACTGCAGTGTCTCTTTTTCTTCAAAGTAGTTGTTCATTTCAACATGTATTATATAGTTTGTTCTTGTAAACTGTTTATAAGCTCTACACATGCATGAGTCTCTAAATGTATATCTATCCTTTCTGTGTTAGAGGGAAAAACAAAACAAGGCAAGATAAAACAAAACAATTGCTAGAAAAGCATGAAGCAAAAAAGTCATATACCATAATACAAGGTGATTTACAATGGTTACCATGATGTCTCAGCAGTATATAACAACATTAATAAAAACAAAGCATTGGAGATATTATAAGACTTCAAAGGCAAGTAATAATCAAACCAGAGTGGGTACCTTAATGATTCTTGTCATCTTCAGTGTAGTTGCCTATACTCTTAGACTTGATGCTATCAATCATAACAGATTTAAACAAAATCAGTCAATATAAAGTAGCAGTCTAACAACCCAGATTCAAATAAGATCAGTCATAATAAGAAAGTATAAGCTATAAAAGGCTTCAGATTAAGTTGATAGGAAATTAGGGATGATTACCATAATATGTCCTCTTATTTTTGGGATAGCTGACCATGTCCTCAAGTCTAGCGTAAGTAGACAAACTGGAACATCACGTAATACATCCAAGCAGAGTGGTGAGAATAATGTACATTTTAAATCTTGTTACCCAATTAACAATATCCTCTGCCTTCCTTTTTTATACAATTCCTCCCCTTTCACTCCCATAGGGTGCACTGCTTGTTTTGGATCCCACTGCCTCCCTATACAGAGCGTCTCAATGGACCCTATCTCCTGATCTACTCTGTCTGTTGTTTCTCTCTGTTACTATTTCAAGGCCATCTATACTAGAGATTACAGCCAATCTTCTCTGCCTTATTTCTGCTATTCTGTTTTTCTGCCATTGGTTGTCTATTTTTCTGTTCCACTCCACTTTCTGCCATTGGTTGTCTATTTTTCTGCCCCATTCACTGAGGCCTCTCTGCCATTGTTCCTGAAATGCTCGTATTATTGTTC
>PVJX010043625.1:0-13579 GCA_004027295.1 Dolichotis patagonum
TATTTCTTTCACTGTTTTTATCAATTCTTCTTTTACCTGGGCAAGTATTTCTGGTTTGAATTTCTCCATAGCTTTCCCTATTTGCATATTTATTTCATTTGATATCATTTCAGACATTTCAGGTGTATGGCTTCTTTTTTCTTCTATGAACACAGCTTCTAAGCTTTCTTGGGGAGGGCTAGGGCTTTGAGCCTGCCTTTTGGTCTTGCCTTTTGTCATCTTTCTGTATGTCATTACTTTGAGCGGTGTTCCAAAACTTTCTCTGCTTTTCTGGCAAATTACCTTTTACACCCTCAGTTCCTGGGGGGGCAGTGGCTCCACCACAGGTTCCTGGCTTCCTCACAGTGTCCTAACTTCTCTCTGTGGGCTCCTGGCTCCCTAAGTTGTAAGGCGAATGCTGGGTGTGGCCACCCCAGAGCCTGTGGAATTTCAGACAGGCCAGGCCTCTGTGCTTTGTCCCAGGCAGGTCTCCTGGAGGTTCCCTGTGAGTGAAGGGCCTACAGGTCCCAAAGAGTCAGGCCAGAATGTTGGTTTCTGAAAAGTCCCGGATCCCAAACAGACCTGGCCAAGATGCCAGTCTCCACAATATTCCCAATCCAAACAGCCTGGGCCACTCTGTGGGCCCGAGAGTTTCGGGTCCCAAAGAGACAGGCCGAGATTCTGCTTTCTGGGAGACTTCCTGGGCATGAAGGGCGGGGCTATGGGCCCAAACCGACCCAGCCCAGTTGCCAATCTCCAGGCAGTTCCCTGCGGATGAAGGGCATGCTTACCAGTCCCAAAGAGTCGCGCCAAGATGAAGGTCTGCGCAGACTTTTGATCCAAACAGCCCAGGCCACTCTACGGGTTTGGGAGTTTCGGGTCCCAAAGAGAGCCTGAGATGCTGCTTTCTGGGAGACTTCCTGGGCGTGAAGTGCGGGGCTACGGGCCCAAACAGCCAGACCTGTGATTAAAGGGAAAGCAAAGTAAATCCAAGCAGTACCCTGCTTACCAGTCCCAGAAGCACCAGCTAATTCAGTGCTTATGACATACTCTGTCCAACAATCATCCTTGAAAGTTTCAGGCAATCATGCCTGAAAGTTGATTCTTCCACACTGAGGCCAAAATTCTGTTGAATGCCATGAGTCCTAGGCACTACAGAGTTTAAGGGCTGAGTTACACCTTGTGGTGTCCATAGGTGTTGCAGGAGATTCAGAAAGGAACTGCATAACCTGGGTGCATTGTGCAGTGTGTTACATTATAGGTATAAAATGGAACAGCTTGTTTTGTTTCATTTTGTTTTGTTTTAAGAAGATCTCACCAGGCATCTCAGATTGACCTTGAATTGGCAATACTTCTCCTTAAGCATCCCAAGTGCTGGGATTATCGGCATGTACCACCACACTTAGCTATAAAAGAGCAATCTTTTTTTAAAATTTTTATTTAAAGAGAAAACAAAACAAAACAGAATTAAGGGTATCAACAATACAGTATTGCAAGGAAAAAAGGAAAAGAGCAACAACAAAAAAACCTAAGAAATTATTACTTGACAAATTACATACTGACTTCTTGGAAATAGCTGTTCAAATTACAAAGTTAAAACATGTAAAGTAGGTATTCAAACAGTGAGACTGCTAACAGTTCTGCTCCATGATCTGAACAAAAACAGCAATATAGTCATCCATCTTACCGACTCAAATATACATGCAATTATATCAAAAGTGTAAAATTAAACACAACAAAACAGAGCAAAGCAGATCACAAGAAAGCAATGTAAGAGACATAAATCTCAAATCTAGACAATCAGAGATATTCACTCTCTATCATATTGACTCTTGTTTTCTTCCAAATAGTTGTCCATATTGTCTCATACAGGGAATTCACATGAAACAACCTAGTACAGAACTGATCTGAGCAGGATGAGGAGAGCATTTCAGGTCTTCAAGACCAGACATTAGGGAAGCCAACAATGGCTGTCATAACTTCTCTCATTCTCCTCAAAACAGCTATCCATACCTTAATGTGTGTTGAACCTAGACAAGGCAAAGCAAGCTAAGATCACTTTGAACAAAAAGTGATAGTTTTGCTGGACTTCACATCATGACATTATGGAATCAGCACTGGGTATTAGAGTGTCTCTTTTTCTTCAAAGCAGTTGTTCATTTCAACATGTGTTATATAGTTGGTGCTCGTAAACTGTTTATAAGGTCTACACATGCATGAGTCTCTACATGTATATGTATCATTTCTGTATTAGCAGGAAAAACAAAACAAAGCAAGATAAAATAAAACAATTCCTAGAAAAGCATGAGGCAGAAAAGTCACATAAAACCACAATACAAGGTGATCTACAATGGTTACCATGATGTCTCTGCAGTGTATAACAACATTAATAAAAATGAAACATTGGAGACATTATAAGACTTCAAAAGCAAGTAATAATCAAACCAGAGTGGGTATCTTAGTGAATCTTGTCATCTTCAGTGTAGTTGCCTATACACTTAGACTTGATGATATCAATCATAACAGATTTGAATAAAACAAGTCAATACAAAGTAGCAATCTAACAAATCAAATTCCAATAAGATCAGTCATAATAAGACAGTATAAGTTATAAAGGGCTTCAGGTTAGAAAATTAGGGATGATTACCATAATATGTCCTCTTATTTTTGGGATAGCTGACCATGCCCTCAAGTCTAGTATATGTAGAAAAACTGGAACAGCACATAATCCATCCAAACAGAGTGGTGAGAATAATGTAAATTTTTAATCTTGTTATCCCATTAACAATATCCTCTGCCTCCCTTTTTTAGACAATTCCTCCACTTTCACTCCCATGGAGTGCACTGCTTTTTTGGGGTCCCACGGCCTCTCTATATAGAGCATCTCAATGGACACTATCTCCTGATCTACTCTTCCTGTTTTTCTCTCTGTTAGTATTTCAGGGCCCTCTATACTAGTGATTATAGCCAATCTTCTCTGCCTCATTTCTGTTATTCTATTTTTCTGCCATTGATAGTCTATTTTTCTCTTCCACTCCACTGTCTGCCTCGTTCACTGAGACCTCTTTGCCACTGTTCATGAAATGTCTGTATTCTTGTTCTCTCTCCCTAGAATGTCCTTCAGTATCTTTTGTAGGGTTGGACTGGTGGTCACAGATTCTCCTAGTTCCTGTTTGTCATGGAAGCATTTGTTTCTCCATTAATTTCTAGAGAGAGTTTTGCAGGATACATCAATCTGGGCTGAAGATGGTTCTCCTTCAGCACTTGAATAACTACACTCCAAGCTCTTCTTGACCTGATGGTCTGTGTTGAGAAATCTGCCATGATTTTGATGGGTTTTCCCTTATAGGTGATCTGTTTCTTTTCTCTGATGGCTTTTAATATTCTGTTCTTATATTGAATTTCTGGGATCTTGATTATTATGTGTCTGGGTGTAGCTCTGTTTGGGTTGTAGGTGGCTGGAGTTCTGTATGCTTCATACCTCTGCATATCATTTCTTTTTTTTTCCTTGGGAAATTTTCCTTAATAATTTTTGTGAATAGCCTTTGTAATTCCTCTGATTTCATTCCTGCTTCTTCATTCACATATTTTATTCTCAAGCTATAGATCCTCTTGTCATCTTCCAGTCTTTGTATCTTTACTGCCTGCTCTCTTGTTATTTTTAAGAGATCTTCCCTTTCATGACCCCATATTGCAAGCCTGTGTTCAATTTTTGATAGTCTATATTTGGTTTCTTTCAAGCAGTTTTGCCAGCTTTCTATTGAGTCTTTAGTTGCCTGATAATCTCTTTGAATCTGCTTCATGAATTCTAGTTTTTTTCTGAATTCTTCATTAAATTTTTGTCTCCATTTTTGTTCCTCCATTCTTCTGTCTGTGTCTTCTTGAGAGGTGCCCAGCCCTTCTTTTATTAATCTACTTATCTCTTGTTTAATTTGTATTAATATTTCAGTTTTGGTCCCACTTACGAAGTCCTGAAGATATCACTTTATGTCTGCTAATACTGTGTTTGATGTTGCATTTTTGCTGCCCTTAATCTCTTTTGTATTTACCTCTCTTGAATCAATGTTCTTAGGGTTGGGGGCCTGGGGTTTTTTCTTATTTCTCCCTTTCATCATGTTTTTGTTTTCTTCCATACATGTGTACAGTGTAATTCCCACACCCTTTTCTTGTTGGTTAAGGCTCCTCTACAGGGCACAGGCTAGGAGCTTTAGCTCTCTTCAAAAGGTTATCAGAGATTAGAGTTCACCCACGGGCAGTGTGGGCTGGCTCCTCCCCTCTGGGCAATTCAACCTTTGCAGGCCTTCACTGCGTCAGTGTGCACCAAACTCAGGGAATTAATTTTTAGTGACTCACTGGATCCCCACCAGGTGTGTGGCCTATTCCAAGCAGATTCCACCAATCCACTCAATGAGGGGAGCAACGAACAGAAGCCATTTCCTTATGGAGTTAGGTCTCTCCTGCCCAAATCCAACATGTCATCCATTCGGTTTCCCCTTTCCGGTGGGAGGGTCTTATTCCCATCACTCACCGCATGTTGATGCTGGTCCCTGAGAACTGCTGGGCTCCCCCACCTCCAACTTCAGTGAGGCTGTGGTGGGAATTCATGGTGCCTCTCGGTGAGTCATGTGCAGGGCCGGTCCGGGTGAGCTGCACAGAGGGATGTTCAGCTCCTCACTCCAGCGTCTCAATCCAATCACTTCAGCGTGGATCACTTGTTCAGGTTGGGCAGGAATTCAGGCGGCTCGAAGAGGGCACCATGCTCGCTGATCTTATCTTCACTAATAGTAGCCCCAGGACCACATATTCGAGCAGATTTTTGCACTTTAGTTTCTTCGTGGGTTGTGAGAGTCCATCTCTCTCTGTTTGGGTCTCTCCAGGGTGTTTTATTCTGGCATTTGAGCTGTCTCTCTCAGAGAGGGTCCCTCTCCTGCTACCTTCCAGTCTGCCATCTTTTTTTTCCCCAAAAGTTTTTTTTATCAGTTATCGGACTAGTTAGGATTTTAAGACTCATTAGTTAAGTTTCAGTAATTCATGTTTATCTAGGAGTCTCTCCATTTCTTATGAATTCTACATACATTGGTGCACACATTTGTGAAATAATCTTCTGGATTTCAGTATTGTCTAAACTGACATAACTTTTTTTCATTTCTAATTGCACTGATTTGTGTCTCTTTTTCTGTATTGTGGATCAAACACATTGACTTGTGTCTTTTCTTGACATTTTGGGTAATACTAGCCAATTGAAGGCAATTGGTAAGGAAAAATGTGATATGTAATGGACACTATGTGGTACCCCAAAAATGAGATAACATCCAAAAAAATGGGGGGGGGAAAATAGCACTTCAATTTTACTGGCACCCACAGCACAGACAAGGTGGACTCTGCAGAACTGTGCATCCACGTTACATTTCCAAGGGGTTTATAAAGGAAAAAACCACAAAGCAAAGGTTGGGAGGGGCGAGGTGAACTTTTACAGAGACAGCTAGATTTACAGGGATTTACAACTTGTGGTGGTCTGATTATGGGAGGCTTTACAGCTCGAAGTCAGTTTACTGGAATCTTACAGAGTACAAAGTTTACAGCTTTGTAGCTTGGTGGTAGGCTAGTTCATGGAAATTTACACAAAACAAAGGTAACAGGGAGGGGAGTTGCCAAATTCCTGGAATTTTGCAGAGTAAGAAGGTCACAGCTGCAAAGGTAAGGGAGTTTTCGCCAGGCCTCAGGAATTTTAAGAGGAACAAAGGTTGGAATCTAGGACAATGGAAACAGGGCATACAGAACAGGATGGTGGTGCTTGCGTTAGAATACAACATTCCCCACTGATTTTTCATAGATGAGACAAATCATTGGCTCACAGTGGGGTCTCAGATAATGGTATCCTCTCATAGCCTTATTCTAAACTTGCTTATTACTTTCTTAATCAAACTCTTTTAACATCCTTTCTAAATTTCCCATAGTTCCTACAATCCTCTGCCCTTTGGTTCACATGGATGGTTCCCTGTGGCAGAAAACAAAAACCAAAATAGGTAGTTTCAACATAGTGACAAGTATCCAGCAAGATTCCTTGTTAAATTTTAAAAACTTCTTTGCACATCCTTTAGCTTAATATCATCATCACATAATTAAAATAACTAGAAGAAAATAAAATCAACCCTGAGTTCACGCTTCCAAGCACTCTAAGATGCTCCTGATGAGTTCTTGTGTTCCAGGTTCTGCTACTGGGTGCTCATCCTCAGGAGAAACTGCAAGTGGGGGGTGTTGTTGCTTGAATAACTGGAGGACTGAGGACAGGACAGGTTGGAGAGTTCTGAAGAGACTTAATAATGTCTTGGTTAGCTAAATCTGCTAGTTTTTCCTCAGAAATCTTAGGAATAAGGGGTGGGCGTCTCTCAAATGGGGATTCAAATGGTGAAATACCAGCTACATAGGGAGTGCAACACAAACCCAAGAGGGCAAAAGGAAGGAGATTCACCCGGTTTTCACCAGCTTTTGAGGCCATCGTAGTTATTACCATTTCTAAAGTCTGATTTATCCTTTCTACTTGTCCTGAACTTTGAAGCCAGTAAACACTGTGAAATTTCCAATAAATCTGTAAAAATTGGGTTAATTTTTGAGTTATCTGAGGTATAAAAGCTGTGCCATTGTTGGACCCCATGGATAAAGGGAGGCCAAATCTTGGAATAATATCATATAGAAGCTTTTTAACTACTATTAGGTCTAACTCTGATTTGGTAGGAAAATCTTCAACCCATTCGGTGAAGGTGTCAATCATTATTAGGAGATACTTATATCCCTGAAGTCTAGGTTTTCCCATCTCAATAAAATCAATCTCCCAATGTTCTCCAGGCATGGTTCCATGGTACTGAGCAGTCTCTGATGGCTTAAGTCACTTTGGGTTCACCAATTGAAATTGGGGACACCTGAGGCTCTCAGACTGTGCAAGCTTGGTCTGGTGGGGAATGAAGAAATGATCCCAGAAATGTTCAGCCAATTTTGTTCCCCCAAATGGGTAAATCGATGGGCCTGATAAAGGAGCTCATGTCCCAATGCCTCAGGGAGCAGGACCTGTTTGTCAGGTAGCTGATACCAGCCTCAAGGAATAATAGGCTTTGCCTGGAGCTAAGCAGCCAAGTGCAAGTCCTTTAGAGTGCAAACAGGTTCTGACAAAGTTGGAGGAACTAACAGTAGCTTTGAGGTCGGCTCAGTCCCCACTGATTTTAGGGCCACCTTCCAGGCTGTAGCATCAGCTAAGTTATTTCCCTGTATATATAACAGGATCATCTCCCACCTGATGGGTTTTACAGTGGATGATGGCTACTCAATTTGGCATCCAGATAGCAGCCAGTAAATCCAAAATCTGGGGTGCATTTTTGTTCTTATGATCCCCAGAGGTCAATAGGCCTCTCTCCTAGTAAATAGCCCCATGAACATAGTTGCAAAGTTTTATCTACTGTCAGCTTTTCCCTCAGACAATTTGAGGGCCTCAGTGAGCAATAAGCTCCGCCCTTTGGGCAGAGATGCCTGGCTGTAAGTCTGTTTCCAAAAGATTCAGGTTTCCATGGTTACTGTCCTGCTGCCCACTTACCTTGATGGATGATGAACGAAGTTGCTCACATCAGAAAAGTATGGTGGAACCCCAGGCAGGGGCTGATCTGTCAGGTCAGCTCCAAGTCCCATGAGGTGGTCTATAATCTCAATGCAATCGTGGAAGGGTGAAGAAGGGTCATCATCAGGCAGCAGAGTAGCGGGGTTTAAAGCAGCAGTTTCTTTAAAACTGATAATTGCTGGATCCAGGAGCAGAGTTTGGTAATGCATTACTTGGGATTTTGACAGCCATAGATCCGGGTGGGGCTCTAATGAGGGTCTCCAAGGAGTGCGAGGAGACAATCAGGAGTTTTTGTCCAAAAGTCAGTTTTTGGGCCTCTTTTACCAAGAGACCACTGAGGCAATCACTCACAAACAAAGAGGCCATCCAGCTGCCACACTGTCTATAGTCTCTTGGAGAGATAGGCAATAGGCCTCTGCTATGGCCCCAAGCTGTGAGTAAAAATTCCCTTTGCTATTTTTTGCTTCTCATCCACATAGAGGGGAAAAGGGCTTTTTTTTGGAAGTCAGGAAGAGCCAGGGCAGGAGCCTCAGTTAGGGCTAGTCTCAGTCACTTAAAAGCTTGGTCTCAAGAATCTGTCCATTCCAGAGGACCTTGGATGGTCCCCCTCAAAGAGTCACAGAGAGGCTGGGCTATCTCAGCAAAGTTGATAATCTGAAGTGTGTAGTATCCCACAGCCCAAAGAAATTCTTGTAGCCTGGGCTTAGGAGAGCATAAGAGCCCTGACTTCTACAATTGCGGGAGAGCAGAGTCTTTGCATTTTTCTCTAATTTACCCTTGAGTTTAGGACAATCCTCTCACCAATGTCCTGTTTATCTAGAGGTGGGAGAGGTGGCTTTTTGTCGGACTTAGTGACTTTATCAGTCAAGACTTCTAGGACTTTAGTCAATTTTTGGTCTTTTGGGACCTCTCAGTTATCACACACCTTTTGAGCAATTTCTAACTGACTAAGGGGAATTCCCTCAAACCTTCAAGTTTCTGTAGTGTTCATTTAATATCTGGGGCCAGCTGGGTCACAAAGGCAATGTTAATTGCCTGTGCATTTTTAGTTTCTACTGGGTCTGTGGTTATATAAATGTGACAAGCCTCTTCTAATCTCTCCAGGAAACCCCAGGGCTATTCATTAGCCAATCGCCTTACCTCTGAGACCTTGGATAAATTGGTGGGTTTCCTGGCAGTGCCCTTAAGGGCTTTTAAAAACAGCTGGTGATACCAATCAAGAACCTCCTTACCTCCAGCCATATTGGGGTTCTGTCAAGATGGGACAAGGGCAAACATGGTTCTGGCATTCAGGGTCAAGAGATGGGTTTCCACCAGGATCACGCACCACTTTTTGGCCCAAGATGTGAATGCGCTCCCTCTCCTCCACAGTAAATAGGACCTGTAAGATCTGCTGACAATCATCCCAGGTGGGGCGATGGGTAGAGAAAATGGATTCCAGGAGAGCAATGAGGCCTTGAGGGTCCTTAGAAAAGGGTGGGTTTTGTTGGCTCCAGTTAAAAGGTCAGAAGTAGAGAAAGGAACATAGGTGAATATTGGTACAGAAGGATTTTCAGGGTTAGGAACCTCACACAAAGTAAGGAGAGCAGGGGTTGCCAAAGAGGAGTCTGGCAATTCTGAATGCTGATGACTCCTAGTCTGAATGGGGCTGGGGGGGATGACAGGAAGGTTGTCTCAGCTCTGGGGCTGATGGTTCCAGGGCTGGGGATAGATAGGGCGGTGGCAGAGATTCTTCTTCCTCATCAGGGAGAATCTCGCTGCATCCTGGCTTTGGCCTTTCAGGTTTTAGTTTCTCTTTTAGCAATGCCAGAAGATAGGGAGGGTTCAACGTTGATGATTGGAAGCTTTGAGAAACCTTTTAAGCCAAACAGGGGGATCATAGATAAGATCAATACAAACTTGGATATAAACTATCTGGTCCAGGTGGGTTGGGGGACCAAAGACATACAGTCCAATGGCTTGAGCTGCAGAAAGATCAAAACTCCCCATCAGGTACCAATTAGGAACCCCAGAGGGCCACTCAAGTTCACAGAGAATATGGAGTCTCCCAGGATGTACTGGTTCTCCATTTCCTCGGGCCAATTCTTTAAAGTCTCCAAAGTGACTAAGGACCAAGGTTAAAGGAGACAGGCACAGATGACGGTGCTTGGTCCATGATTGTTAGTGACTGGTCAAAGACAAAAACACAGAACAAAACACCACAAAAGATGAGGAAAACACTGAACACACTTGGCAGAGTGCTTCTGTCAATGTCTGAGTGACCTAAAGGGGAAAAATTTTCATTATAACCCTTAAATCCAAAAGGCAGCATAAGACCTGAAACAGAAACCAAAATGCAAAAGACCTGAAACAGAAACCAAAATGTAACAAAACCTGAAATTCGAAATGTAAACTGGCAATTGCACAGGCACCACCATGGACAGGACAAACACTGAACATATGCACACACTGAGGTTTTTCTGTCTGTGGTCAAGCAACGTAAAGGGGAACAATTACATTATAACCCTTAAATCCAAAAGGCAGCATAAGACCTGAAACAGAAACCAAAATGCAAAAGACCTCAAACAGAAACCAAAATGTAACAAACCTGAAATCCAAAATGTAAACTGGCAATTACAAAAACACAAGTTAAACGAATCAAATGGGAAAATGCCCGAAACAGGCAAAAAGCCTCAAATTACCAGAGGACGTCCCACTCCAGTACAGGAGGAGCGCTAGGCTTGTCTGCGATTACAAATCTGTGCACCCAAATAGACAAAACAAAAGGCACCCAAATAGACAAAACAAAATACAGCAAATATACTTACAAATTTTCAGTCAATTGATGAAAAATAATTTGGGGAGGGGTCCTCTAGTCCATTGCAGATGAGCCCCCAAATTTGGTACCCCAAAAATGAGATGACATCCAAAAAAATGAGGGGAAAAATAGTGTTTTAATTTTAACTGGCACAAGTGGCACAGGCACAGTGGAATCTGCAGAACTGTGCAACCAGGTTACATTTCCAAGGGGTTTATAAAGGCAAAGACCACAAAGCAAAGGTTGGGAGAAGGACAGGTGACCTTTTTACAGAGACAGCTGGATTTACAGGGATTTACAACTTGTGGTGGGCTCATTACAGGAAGCTTTACAGCTCAAAGTCAGTTTACTGGAATATTACAGAGTAAAAAGTTTACAGCTTTGTAGCTTGGTGGTTGGCTAGTTCCTGGAAATTTACACAAAACAAAGGTAACAGCTTTGCAGGGAGGGGAGTTGCCAAATTCCTGGAATTTTACAGATTAAGAAGGTCACAGTTGCAAAGGTAATGGGGGTTTAGCAAGGCCTCAAGAATTTTAGGAGGAACAAACATTGGAATCTAGGACAATGGAAACAGGGCATACAGAACAGGATGGAGGCACTTAGGTTAGAGTACAACAATCATAAAAACAAGAAGGTTATGACAACCAGTTCACAAATGTGCAGATTAATATATTTGGGAATAGAGAAGAAATGAATAGATTCCTAGAAAGTGTGTACCACCAAAATGAAAACAAGAAAATATAAAGACACTGAATAGTCCAAAAAAACTCTCAGAAAATGAAACAGAAACAGTAAAAGGATACAAGTAACCACATCAAATAAGAAAAGCCCAAAACCCTAAGGATTCACTGTTGAACACTAAAAGAACTGCAGGGAAGATCTAATGCCAGCATTACTCAAACTCTAATGAAATTGGGAGGGAAGAAGTGTTCCCAGAGCCATTCTTGGAAGCTAGCATTACCCTAATTCCAAAATCATAGAAGGATCCAACTAAACAAGAGAACTATTTGCCAATCTCTTTAATTCACATTTAAAATTCCTCATCAAGATGCTGGCACATAAAATGCCACAAATCATCAAAATGATTTTACATCATGACCAAATCAGCTTTATGTCATAGATGCAAGGAAGGTTCACCACATGCAAAACTATCAGTGTAATATATTACAGAAAGAGAAGCAAGGATCAAAATCAAAAGATCATCTGAATAGCTGTAGAAAAATCCTTTGTCAAAACCCTATATCTTTTCATGCTAAAACTTGAAAGAAGATAGAAGAACCTTATCTCAATCTGGTAAAATCCAATTGTGAGAAACCTACTGCCAATATCATATTAAATGGTAGAAAACTGAAAGAATCTCCTCTAAGATGAGGAAAAAGAAAGGATATCCACTCTTGCTCTAGTTCTACAGTGAAATTTTTATGGCTTGATTCTAGAGCCTCCTCAAAGCCTCAAGTGCTTATGGATGGGATTTTCCTGGGGTGAGTAGGTCTATGGAATGCAATACTGAGATTGAGGGTGTGTGATCTCTGGATTACTTCCCTAGTTGAATTACAATAGGTGTGGTTATGATCTATGGATTTACTGAAAGAGAAAGCCCTACTCTTGTTTTGAGTGGCAGAAATCAATAGGCTTGTAGTCTGGATGGTTTATAGAGAAAGTTAGAAAGTAGGTTTGCTTATGTTGCCTTCTCTCTTCTGTATCATGGACTATTAAAAGAAATCTTTCCTTCTTCAACTGATGTGTGTCCAGTATTTTGTCCTAATAATGAGAAAATAACTAACACAATATTTTAGTCATTAATCAGAGCACTAAAACAAGAGAAAAAGTGATATGATTGGGAAATTATCATTCATTTCAAATGACAATACCTTGTCCATAAAAGATTGTCCATAAAAGATTGTCCAAAAATTCTACTGTAAGACTTGTAATAAGTTACCAAGATGAGTAATGTAATAGGAAGAAAATTAGCACATAAAAATCAAGAGCACTCCTCTACTCCAGTAATAAACTCACATAGAATGAAAAACTAGAACAAAAACAAAACCTTAAAATGATGCAGAAATAGCAACTTTCCAGCAATTTATGACTACCAAATTTATGTAATTTATGACTACCAAAACAGCACTGAAAAAAATACCCAGTGATAACCTAGACAGAATAAGTGAGGCTCAAATATCAAAGATCTTAGTGGAATGAATACATGAAACCAGGGTGAGGAATTGAGTAAAAGGGAAGAATAAGGAAATCAGTGAAAGAAAAAAAGCACAATAACAGGCATCCATCAATATTCTTCAGTAATTCATCACAATATAAATAATCTCAACTCCCCCAATCCAGTGATACAGATTAGCAGATTAAATTAAAAAAACAAAGTGCAACTCTGTGTTGCACATAAGAGACAAATATAATCCATGAAAAAACACACTTACTGAAAACTGAGGGATGGAAAAATACTGCATGCAACAGGAGCCTGAAAAAAATGGGCTTTACATAATACCTACAAATGAGAAATGAAAAGCTGAGCATTAAACCAAATATTTTAATTTGTTTTAGTTTTACAGTATGTGAATTTTTTTTCATAAATTTTCAAAACATGAAGAACAAGCCCTTTATAAACCAGAGGCACTCCTAGGGAGACAAACAGCAAAGCAGAGGTGTGCTGGCTATCTGCTCACTCCCCTGTAATTGTGGTAAGGAGTGGAAACATCAAAAACCCTTGGCTGTAATCAACTCAAAACCTCTTTTGAAGGTACACCTACTCCGAGCTGGGTCTGGGACCAAAGATAGCTCAAAGAAAGACCTCACAGGAGTATGGCCCCTCCCTTAGAAAAATCCTTTCTCTAATCTTCAGTGACCTTTAATAAATGTGACTGAAGATCTGGGCACCTATGGATATATTTCTCAGCTCTGGTGAGTGAATCTTAAGGTGCATAATTCTTTTTTTTCTGTGAGTGTGTCTTAAAAGAACTTTATTATTGTTCTTAAAGCTACTTTTAAGAAGAGACAAGATGGCGGACTGGTAGGTAGCAGGAGAGAGACCCTCTCTGAGAGAGACAGCTCAAATGCCAGAATAAAACACCCTGGAGAGACCCAAACAGAGAGAGATAGACTCTCACAACACAGAAAGAAACTAAAGCTCAAAAACCCACTCGAATAAGAGGTCCTGGGGCTACTATTAGTGAAGATAAGATCAG
>PVJX010043626.1:0-13587 GCA_004027295.1 Dolichotis patagonum
ACTGGTGTTTTGCACTGGGATGCTGTTCTGCTGAAGCTACCTGCAAACTGTTCTCTTCTTGTCCCACTGGTACTTCTTCAATGAGGCTGACTCTCATCTTATTAAAAACTGCACTCTGCCTTTGCTAGCACTGTTCAGCCCCCTAATGCTCCTTCACTGCCCCTCTAGCCATTACTGTCTCTTACAATATTCCATAACTTACTTATTTGTTTTTGATTGTTTATCTCCTGGCAACAGAATGGAATCAACAAGGCTGCAGAGATGTTTGTATATTTTATTCACTATTGTATCTCATTGCAAAAACAGCCTAGAAATATAGTAGGCACTAAACAAGGGATGATTAATTAAGACTTCAAGATGGAAAAGGAAAATCAGATGAGTTATAGAACAAATTAAGGAAATATTTTCGCTATCTAACCATTTGCCCCTGACATTACATGTGTTCAAGGATGATTTATCTTTGCCACCCTTCCTCATTCTGTAGCTCAGCCTTTGTACTATGTGCTAAGGAAAATCAAACTGAAACCACAAGGTTTACATAAAAATGGCCGGCAATGTTTACTGCACACTTTCTACCTACTGTTCCAGTGCTTAGCATATATCACTAAATCTACAGCCTTACCGGGTAAACAGAATAGTTTTAGGAACCTCACTGAACAAATGAGGTAACTGAGGTACAAGCTGGCTGAAAATATTCCCCAAGGTCACAAGGTGCTAGAACCAGGATTCAAAACTAGGCAGCATGACTTCAAAGACCCTCTGCTCTTAACTTGATCTTCGGCTTCTACGTTGCTAACAGCTACTTCAATACCTTGAAGCAAGAGCCAGCTTACTCCGTGCATTCTGTGGAATTAAGAGCTATTTCTTTAAAACTCAAGCTAAAAAAAAATTGTTTTTTCTAAAAGAGGAACAGAAATACAAATACATAACATAAAATGTTAAATAAAATACTCAAGAATTAGCTAGATTTTTAAAATCATATAAACACCATCTAAAACTAGATGCCCATAGTCACAGTATCTAAAAGTATACCTTGATTTAGTATAATTGTCTTCCCATGTTTTATGTGTTTTTTGGCCTCTTAGTCTGGCTGTTAATCTGTGATAATTAACTTGATATGGACTTTACTATAAATAAATCACTCTGATGCTGGCAAAAAAATAAAAATTTTTAAAATTTTAAAAAGGAGAGGGTGAAGAGGAAATAAAAGAATGGAGATGTTCTATGTACATGCATCAATTCTCCACATGGAATGTAACCATTATGTACTGCAAACATGTACTAAAAACATTAATTCAATGACAGTCCGAAATGTACCCTATAAAAGATGATTTATTTTTACTATTCTTAGATTAACTTTGCAGAGAATGGAGCCAATGGAAAAGTTCTTAAATCAGAGAGTAAAAGCACTACAGCTATTGCTTCAGTGTTAAAGTAACAGAACCTTGGGGGTGGGGTGCACAGGGATCACTAAACCTCTCTTGATGCACCCCTTATTGTTAATAAAGATGGCTAAAGGAACCTTCCCCAGCTGTAAAACTGAGGTTGCTCTAAATTCAAATTAAATTTTAGATAGAAATTCTACATCATTTTCCATAAGACAGCCTTGTCTTTAATATTCCATCTGGTTAAAGAGCTGTCAATTAGCTAAGATTTTAAGCATAATCAATATTTTTAGGGCACAATATATAATCTTTGCTAAAGAGTATCAATTTTTAAGAACTATTTAAGTTATATAAATTTTAAAAGAACAAATGCTAAAAGCAAGAAAGTAGAAAAATGTGTTGAGTTTGATATATGATTTTCCTATAGCATTAACTTCTAATTCAAAAATATTAAAAATAAATCTCATGCAAGTTTAGCTTGCTCTGATAATTGCAGACTCATATGCAGCTGTACAGAACATGAAAAATTTGTTTATACCCTTTTCCAGTTTCACACAATGGTATCATTTTGCATAACCGCCACTATCAAAACTAGGAAATGACATTGACAAAATTTATTAACCTTATCCCAACAGCACCAATTTTCCTCTATACACCTCTTTATGTGAGTCTAGTTCTATTAGTTCTATCATTTTTTCCACTTGTGCTGATTACTGTGAACACCAACACTATCAGTACAGTAGTTCCAACAAAGGGATTCACCATCTGACCCTTTGATAGGCACAGCCAACCCCCTCCCTCTTTTCTTTTAAAACAGAAGAAAATTAAGTTAGAAATAGCAAGTTAATTTAGATTCAACCCACAAAATGGTTATTGATAAAACTTTAAACTACTAGACTTAAGAAACAATTGAGATTACCAAGACAGATGTTTATGTAATGGGAAAAACAAACTGAAAATAACATCTTTATTTGTTCCTTACCACACAATTAAATTTAGAGTACCAGTATTTCCGGGAAATCATTTCAATATGTAGACTTAGAGTATTAGAAAATTTTACCAAGATTACACTGGGATTTAGGCTGCCGGCATTCAATTCTAATGCAAAGAAATCCATAAACTTTTCAGCCAAGAACCTAGCATTCTAGCTAAAAGAATATTTAAAATAAATTTGCTTAGAAGAAAAAGGTAAAATAATCTAAGTAAAATGCAGAGATTATTTACAATTATTATTATTATAATTATAATAAATACAAGCAATAGTTATTTATAAGTATGAAATAAGTAAAATGCCAGAGATAATTCATGTGCTTTTGTACTACACATGAAGATATAAATAATACAAAAGTGTTATATTTGTGAAGATTTAGAGTAACATCTATCCTTTAACAAATACAAAGAACTATTTATAATGGGATCCAGAACTATTCCTCATTACCCCCCCCCCAAAAAAGAACAATTTTAGACCTAATTTTTATGCTTAAAAAAACTGCAATTTTCTATACAATTAAAACAACTGATATTCGTTTTGCCAAAATTTTACTTGATTGTCTCTCCTTCCCTCAATAATTCACTTCTCGCCAGGGTTCTGCTGGCAGGGTGCTCAGCAGAACCAAGCACCTGCCTGGCAAGGTGAACTGGATTCCCGGTACCAAAACAAAAAACAAAAAACAAAAAAAAGAAAACTCCCTTCTTTTTCTTGTCTTCATTCTTTTCCATTTCCCTTTTTTCCCCTTATTTCCTTTATTATTGTCTTTGTTAATTTAAAAAAAATTTCAAAATGCAAACTTTTAAACTGATTCAAAGGGAGAAATGAGTATGCTAAACTTATACACAAATAAATCTGCTTAAACAGTTACCAGTGCATGACTAATCCTTTCACCTATACCCCAAACCACTTAGAATCCCACTACAATTTTTCCAAAGCAAATATTAGACCATTTTCAGTATGTATTTCTAAAACAAATGGTTCTTAACTGTAAAAATTTTATCACACCTAAAAAATAAATAATTTTTCAACAGTATATCATTAAATAAGTATCAGTGTTCATATTTCTCATATTTTTGTTAGGTTTCAGTTTTTTTAGATTGGGATCAAACAATTTCCTGCAATGCTTTCTTGCAATGCTTTTGTTGATGGGTCTCTTAAGTCTGTTCTAACTAACACATTATCTTACCAGCTCCTTTTATTCCATTCACAATTTTTATTTTTTAGTTAAAGAAAACAGACCTTGTGTCATGTAAATTTTCTCCAGTGTCTAAATAATGTTCACGCGCTCTCTCTCTCTCTCTCATATATATATATATATATATATATATATATATATATATATATATAGTTCAATAGATCTAAAACCTTCAGATACCAGCTTGATAGTAGGTATACATGCATGACAGAATGTGGACAAAGCCACTTCGTGAAGAATGTGAAGATTTTAAAAAACATCTAAAACTCGTCAACTCCCCTTTCTTTTGCCTGATTACTCTGGCTAATGTTTCAAGTATTATGGTGAAAAGTGGTAGTTATAGTGAATATCCTTGGCTTGTTTCTGATTTTACAGGAAACAGTTTTCAGTTTTTTCCCATTTAATATGTTAGCAGTAGGTTTGTCATAAATGGGTGTATCAGATCAAGACAAGTTATTTCTACAACTACTTTCTTCAGGGCTTTTGCTAAGAACCGATGTTGGATTTCATGAAAGGCTTTTTTCTACATCTACTGAGATGATCTTTTGATTGGTTTTGCCTCTGTTTGTGTGATAACATTTATTGATTTGTGAATATTGAAGCATTTTGCCTCCCTGTAATAAACCTTACTTTGTTATGCTATATGACATTTTTAATGATTTGTTGCCTTCTGTTCGCCAGTATCTTGTTGAGGATCTTTCCATTTATTTTCATTAAAGAGACTGGCTTGCAGTTTTCTTTTTAATTGAGTCCCTGTCTAGTTTTGGAATCGAAGTGATCTTAGCTTCCAGGAAGGAAGCATTTCCTCCCTTCTCAATGTCATTAGAGTCTGAAGGGTGTTGGTGTTAGGCCTTCCTCAATGTCCTTATAGATTACACTGGTGAATCCACTAAGTCCTGGGCTTTTCTTAGTCAGCAGGTTTCTTTATTATTGCTTCAATTTTATTGTCTCTTATTGTACTATTCAGAGATTTATCTTCTTGGTTCAGTTCTAGTATTTCATATCTTCTACAAATGTATCAATTATTTCTTGGTTCTCCAATTAACTGAAGTATGGATTTTAAAAATAGTTACTAATAATCTTCTGAATTTTGTGTTATTGTGATATTGACTTTTTCATTTCTAACTGCATTGATTGCATTGCATCATTTTAGTAACATTTTTTCGACGTTACTTACTGTTTTGAAGTACTAGCTCTTCAATTCATTGGCTGTTTGTATTTTTTGTCTCAATTCTGTTAATTTATCCACTGATCTTTTTAATTTCCTTCTTTATACCAGATTGCTGTTGTTTCTTTAGGACCTGGAAGTACATCATTAGGCTATTTGTTTGGGTTTCATTGGTTTTTCTGTGAGCATTTATAGCTATGAACAACCCTCTTAAGACTCCTTTGTTTGAGCTCTACAGTTTCTAGTATTTTGAGAAAGTATTGTTTAATTTCTATGTGTTTCCATAATTTCTGGTACCATTTTAGTACTGAACTGATCGGCAAGGTTTTGTTTAAATGATGTCCACTTGGTAATTTTTTAAACATTTCTTTTTTTTAATTATACAATATATCATTATTTTCAAAGTAGTTATTCAGTACAAGACAAAAATGAAAAAGATTCCTTGAAAGAACAGGTAATAACACAAACTTTCTCTTCAAAGCACTAAGATAAACTATTAGTATAAATGGAAGAAATTAGCATATATATTAAAATGCTTTTCATATCTTTGCTGATATTTTCATATTTTTCCATTTTTCCAAGGATAAATAGAGAATTTTTATGAGTTTCCTTTGAAATTCTTTTGATACTTCCAATCTCTGACTCATTTTAATGCTCTCAGTCATTATTTCATTCATTTTCTTGGTTCTTGGTTCAACAAGTGTATTTTTTTTAATCATATTCTAAAACCTGAAGCTCTTATGTTAAAGGTATCTGGCTTCTATTTATTGTTTTAGTTAAGTATTGAAGTTCAACATGTGGCTTCTGCTTTGCTGCACTGGACTGTAATTCCAAGGGCAGTTTATTCAGCAGAGTCTTTGTAGTATTGTACTGGCCTGCTTATTTGACTTGCTGTTTTCCACAGGTCCCTACTAGAGCTCTCTGAGTAAAATAATCCTATTTTTGACAGCTATTCTTGGCTTCACATCAAGTTTTATCCCTCATTGAAATCAGCCAGTTTTTCCAGTTGTTCTTGTTTCTTTGAATGGTAATTAATATTTAAATACTATGATCTGTGGGTTGGGTGCTCATTGGTCTCTGTTTCTGAAATTATTGTGTTCAATAGCACCACAAAAATTTTTAAGATAAAATGCACCATTCAGTCACATTGTAACAATTCAAACAATATTATAAAATGTTTACTTTAAATTTAGCAATCTGTCTCTTGCTATCATATTGTAAATCTCCATTCTCATTAATATTCATAAAATTAAACACATGATTTATTCCAAGACACACAATAATTTCAAAATATCAATACTAAACTATTTAAGATTTTTAAAATTCTTTTTGTCATTAAGGTAAAAAATATATATAGTGATTGGAGTACCGTATATTTTTAAAGATATTAAGACAAGCTTTCTTTTTTGTTTTTTGGGAGTTTTTTTTATTTTAACAAAGATAAAACTAAGGAAAATAAAACAGAATAAAACCCAGGAAAATAGAATAAAACCATCAAAATAACCCAGTATAAGTGATATAGGACTTCAAAACCTTGCAAAATCAACCATAATCAATAGTTACTATAATGCCTTTTGTTATCTTCAAAATAGCTGCAGATACCATCAGGCATAGTAAAAAATCAGAACAGAACAGAATAGAAACAATAAAAACAAAACAATGAGCGCAATAAAGGACTTCAAAACAAGCCAACAGTAAATGTAAAATGGCTACCGTAACATGGCTTGCTATCTTTTAAATAGCTGTTCATGCTATCAGATTTAACATAATGAAACAAAATAAAAGAAAAAAACCCGACACAACAAAACAATGAAAATAATATGGTTTCCAGGCGGGGATTACTCTCTCGTGAGGCCAGGTTTCTCCCTCCACAGTCCACAGAGATGGGCTTAGGTCTGGCTGTCCCCACTCCGGCGGCGGCCTGCGCATGGTGCCGGTTTCCTGGCAGGTATCACCTCCTCGTAAGGCCTGGTTCTCTCCCTCCACAGTCCACAAGTGGCACTGACTCCTCTTTTTTGTTTTTTTCCATGTGATTAAGCCTTATAGGCTACACACATTTGATTATTTGAAGATTCTTCTCCTCAACAGTAACTTTGTTTCAAAATTATACTAAATACTATCTGTATTAAATCAAACCAAATAATAGGTACTTTGGTATTCATCCAAGATAGGTAAAATTATTTTTAATTTTGTAAAATATCAAACATACCATAAGCATATACAACTTTCATGTTTCCATTTACTAATTTAAAATAATTTAACAAACACTTTTATCCTTCCATTTTCTTCAATATAAATAAATAGCTATACAATTAAATATCCTTCATTTATAAGATGGATGGTAGCAACTTAAATGCTTTTTTCTCCAGTTAGAGTAGAGCCTAGACAGATGTACATTTTGATCTGCTACTGTACATAGACATATATGCATTCTTTTTCACTCAGTATAGCACTATAATTTGGATGTGTCCTTCTCTCTTGAAATACCCTAATAATGGACATCAGGATTATTTATAACATTTCACTATTAAGAACAGCACTGCAATAAGTAATTTGATTTATTAGGCTTACTACATTGTCTCCATTGCACCTCTGACATATATACCTAAAAGTAAGATTTAGGAGACAAGAAGGAAATGTTTGTGAAAACTAACTAGATTCAAAATTATCTTCAAAGAAGCCATATCATTCCCACATGGAGAACATGAAAGTATCCATTTCCCCACATTGTCTCAGCTCACAGACTCTGTCACACATTAATGAGTTTTAATACCATTTATGTATATTAAGAATGTAACTTCCTGTCTGCGATAAAACTTACAAATATTTAGCCCAGTTTGCAATTTATCTTTTTATATTGCTCAGAATGAGAATACTTTGGCATTTCAAAAACTGTCCACGTAATCAATATTTTCAGTTTCTTCTCGCATACTGCCTATGAATTTGCAATAATAGATAGGTAAGTTTTGCCTATAGCAACCTTATAAATGCATCTGCCCATGCTTTTTTTAGCATTTGAATAATTAATTTAAATAAATTAATTTAAATATTTTTATATTTAAATGTCTGACTCACTGAAAAATTATACTAGTAGATATACTAATAGATACAGGTGTTAGAAGTAGATATAATTATTTTTATTTTTCAAGATATCCAATTACTACAGCATTCTTTAAAAATTTATCCATCTCCATGTTGTAATTAACACATCCTCTTCTTTTTTAGGATTATTTTACATATTCTTGCCTTTTCATAATTCCAAATGAGTTCTCTAAGACCTAGTTTAAAAATCAGACTGTATATGTACCGAGCTATTAAATGTATAAATTAACTTCAGAATAAATGATACCTTTATGTTTGAGTCTTTTGAATAAATAAAATGATATGCTTTTTCCAACATACTTTTATATTTTTCAGGTGTTTTATACGTTTCTTCATATGTGTTTTGATATTTCCTGTTAAGGCTGGATATATTTTATTTTCTTTATAAATAAATGAATGGGGTCTTTCATTCCATCTAATCACTAGGATTATTTGTTTGAATGGCTCTGTTTCTTATTATCAACAATACAGATAGTTTGCAAATGAAATGGGAAAGAGTAACTATCACCTTTCTACCCCAAACAACAAAGAATATCTCAAATCTAAAATTTAGGAGAGTAGTTAAGAACAAGATTTTAAAAGGGGGGGAGGGAATTCTACCACTAATACAAAAAAACAGGCAACACAACAGGTCCAGACTAATAATTATATCTGAACTCTGTTCCTTTGGGGAGAGAAACAAATATTCCACACCTATAGCTATTTGCAAAAGACAGCTATTTGGTAAGGACAGGTATGGACAACCATGGAATGACTAAACCATGCCTTTATTAGTGGAAACACAATTCACACTACCAGAGGTTTTCTACATAGGCTGAATAGCTTTTAGGTTGTTCATATCTGCCTTAGTTGATAATTTGTTACTAGACAAAAGATTTTATTTAATTTCTCATGGGAGATCATACACTTACAACAGGGAATCAGTATATCCCATTGCATTCAGCAGAGAAAAAAAGATAAAAAATTCAGACAACCAAGATATGGTGGTATTCGCCTGTAAATCCAGTATTCTGTGAAGCTAAGGCAGGAAGATAGCAAGTTCAAACCCAGTCTGGGCACTTAGCAACATAGCAAGACCCTGTTTCCAAAATAAGTAACAAAGAGCTAAAAATGTAGCTAGTGAAAAGGTCCTGGAATGGAATGAGAAGGTCCTGGTAATGGAAAATGGAATCCCTATTACCACTACCACTAATAATAATAATATTAATAATTCAACATAAACAAATAAAACCAAAATGTATGTATCTACTTTGCTGTGGATTAAGAATATACATATATACATATATGTCAACTATCAAAATTATAATAAAAATACTTTGTGGAACTACATTGTGAAAAATAAGAGCAAAATTGTCAATTTCATACAACCTAACTTGTTAGAATCCGTATGAGTTATATTGGAGTATTATAAACAGTAAAAAAATTTTAAGTACGTCAAAACCGTACAACATATACAACAGAATAGAAAATATAGTAAGTCACTTATACTTTAAAGTTATTCTTAAAAAGGAAACGGCCATTAAATTCTTGTAGTGTAATCCATATATCAATCTCCCCATATTGTCTACAACTAGTTAGGAATTTTTCAGAATATACATTCTACTGACTTTAATTGGATATTTTCTTGAACAGAATAAAAACAAATCATAAGTAATTTAGAAGAACAAGAAGTGACAATATGCAAACTCTAACAAAACATTCACCCAGAACAATTTCAAGACCATAATATAATTTTGGAAATAAACCATCTGATATCTAAATTGCCCACGTGTTTCTTTTAAAGTAGTATAAAAAATACAGGCTGAAATCACTAACTTGCATACTCTGGAGCACTAACGTCAATCTTGATAATTCACCAAATAGAATGAACATCCATTACTTCAAAGAAGCAAAATATGGCAGCTAAAAATAAAACAACTCTCTTGGCATGAGAAACTAATTAATTTTGTTTGTTCTTCTGCTCAAAATAAATGTTATCCATTGTTTCTACAGATGAAATTTAATGTTGAACTGGGACAATATGAAGCCAATGAATTCACTTACAACACTTTTCCTGTTACTACTCTAATCTGGTTATTTATTAGTAACCCTTCGTGCTTCCTAATAAAAAAAAATGAACGCCCCTTTAGAGTGTACTCTGAGGAGTGACATATGACACTGTAATGTTTGTGTGTGCATTTCTATTCACAACGTGTGTGTGTGTGTGTGTGTGTGTGTGTGTGTGTATTCGCTCCCATACTCACATACTTCTACAGCATCAAATAACAAAAATAATCATTGGTCCTTCAAACAAAAGTAAGCCAAAGTCCAGCATAAGAGAAACTACATATAGCATAACAGTATATTTCCTCTTTCAAGGGTAAAAATATTTCCCATGCCTAACAATGTATATTTATTCATTATTTTTATGTAAACTCATTTTGGGTTATTTTATTCTAATAAAAGACAGGAAAAATTAGCTTCTGGTCTAATTTTAATGAATATTAAAGGCCATTCAAGGAATTACTACCTCATAATTCAATAATCCTCTTTAAAAACAAATTTTTAATTACTTTTAAAATTCATAAGATGGGAAAACATTAAAAATATGAACACTATTGTTATGATCTGTATCCATCACAATAAAGAACTTGGGATGAATAATTGTAAGAAAAAAGTATACACCGTTCAAAAGAATTCAGTATTAAAGCTTCTTAACAATTTCAGTTTGTACACTTTTAAGCAATGCTACAGATTCAAGAAAGCTGTCTGAGGGCCAGGGAAATAGCTCAGTGGCATAAGTTCCTGCCTGGCAAGCACAAGGTCCTGAGTACAATTCTTGACATTAACTAATTAATTAACTAAATACCAGGAAAGCTGTCCGTAATATTTTCACAGGTGGATACAGAAGTTCCACAACCTAGGACCTTCTCTTTCCAACCCAAGCTCCAGTTGCTCCAGCATGAGGGTAGATATCGCGCCAAAATTTGTTCTTCCGGACAGCTACTCGTCAGCTGCCTCTTAGACACAGAAATTTTCACCCTGTCCTTAGGAAGTATAGCAAACTTTCCCTTCAGGCAGCCTCTGAGGGACTGCCCAGGGTCTTCTGGGTTCATGAGTCCCCAGAGCATGGTTTAGAAAAGAGAAGGACAGAGGCCATGAGCTGAAAGCCAGGAACCCACCTTCATTCTGTGGAAAGAAGTTCTTAAATGCAAGGATAAAGGCAGGTAATGCAGATGCCTCAAGTAGAGACAACTCTGGATCATAGGAATCCTCAGGACTGCCACAGCTGTTCATCTACAAGTGTTTTGAAGTTTGGCCAAACAAGCTACCTTAGTCAAAAACACGCATTATTAATATTCTGAAATGAAAGATAAGCCAACAGTACCCATGGATGCACATTCCAGAGCTTTGCATTCCCCATTAGGTCCAACCCAGGCTGGACCAGAATTCTTTTTCCCAATGCTGTAAGCCTACTCTGATCTGTAAATCTCAAGCTTGAACTAATACCACTCTTTGCCAGACAATACCTTGAGCTACGTGGGAAAAACATAAAAGTCATATTTATTCATATTACAGGGCAGTTGAGCCTGACATGAGTATACTACCAAGTTGAATGATAGTGTAGTTCCTTCTTAGAAATAGTGAAATAGAATCAAGAAAAGTACTTCCTATGGGAGGCATTTTAGGCAAAAAGCAGCCTCCACATTGCTCCCAGAGTCATCCTACAAATAAAATGAATCATCTTATTCACTTGCTAGGAAGTATCTGGTAGTTTATCCAAATATCTCTTCACAATCTGATACTATACCAGATTTCCAGTTTACTTTTTCTCGTTCTTCTTCTCCCAATAGTCTTCTGATAAAATTAAGTTCTGTTCCTGCGGGGGAAAAAGACTGCCATATATTGTATTCTCGCACCCTTGAGTTTCTTCTAATTTCTTACAAAAGAATGTCCTTTTAGAAATGTATTACTTTTGTAAGCTGCTTCATTTGCCTACTTCCCTACCTAGCAAACTCCTATTTAACTTTCAGAGTTTAACTGAACCATTAACTCTCAGTTCCTGACCTATCAAGTCACAGTTAGTATCTCTGGTATTTTATGCCTACACCATCTTATCAGTATCTAAGATAATACATACAAAGGCCTATTAAAGTGAATACTAGACTAGTGAACTGCATCTTCCTCTTGGGGAGAGAAGCGGTCTTATTATTCTTTGCATCTCCTTTGTCTTCAGTATGGTAGATAAATAGCATATACACAATGTCTTATTTATCTTGTTGCTGAGGCATAATATTCAACACCCACCAGTTAAAGGAGAAGTTTATTTTAGCTCACAGTTTGCAGAGGTTGCAGTCCATAGTCAGCTGGCTCCAAAAGCAAGGTAGCATGGCAGAGGGCCATGGCAAAGGAGAAACAGTTCTTAGCATGGCAGACAGAAAGCAGCCAGCAGTGGGACTTCTTTCCAGGCTACTGATTAATGCCACCCGTACCCAACTGCTAAACCAATTTAGTTATCACACACCCTTAATCTATATTCACACACCCTAGATCAAATCACTTATAAAGAGCCCCACCTATGAGCACCTGAGATTTTGCAGGGACATCAAGATAAAAGCAGTAATACATATAAAATGTTTCTCAGCAGAGAAGTAGAAAGTAACCGCTGCTTAACATTACAGTGAATGGGTTGAAAACAAAGATAATGATTTTACATTTAATTTTATGTAAATTACATTAATCATTCTACAACCAACTTATTTGCACAAAAAATATCAAAAGGCAGCTTCATGGAAAATCTTGGTTATTAGACACTATGTAAAAGCCACTAGTGCTTTTACACTAATGCTGCAGTTTCCCATTTTATTTTTCAACAACTAGCATTTATTTCTCTTGCTCTGCTGCGTAGTGAAAAGAGAATTGAATTCTCTGAGAATTATTGATGCACATGGGATCCAATTTTAATATTCTGAAAAAAAAGCTACTTTTTAGAATATACTGAATATTCTTTTGCAAAATACTAGATGTGAAAACATAAATCTCAGACATCAAGTGGTACAGTATGCTTCTCCCTAAAACTAGTATGTGCTCTTTCAGATATGTGTATAAAATTGGAATTTAAAATGTTCCTTATGAGACGACACAGGTAGAAGTAGAATCACTAATTTAAGAAGAGTATCCAGTCTGTGTCTGTCCCTCTCTCTCCATTTCCTCCTCCTTCCCTCCTCCTTACTTCTCTCCCATCCTCTGTACACCCCTCTCTCCCTCCCTCTCACCTGTTTCTCTCACTTGGAATATAAATTCCACCATTCTGAGGTGGAAGTACCATTGTGTTAATGGAGCAGCCAAGTATGCTTCTATTCACATGTGACATACATGTGACACACACATACACACATACACATACACATGTGTATGTCCAACTAAAACAAAGATGGTATGGCACAAAGCAAGGTTTCTCAAGTGTTCAGAATCAACTAGCATCAGATCAGAAAACACTGAAACTCTCTCACAGACAAAACTTAAACTATTCATATCTTCCCCACGCTAACTACAGCTATATCACTTCAAACCATATACTGCCTCAGTGTTAGAGGAGGTATGAGCGAAACTGTGGTAAATGAATCTGCCAAGCGCTACCTATCAGAAAAACTCTTGAACATTATGGTGTTTCTTCACCCATCTTATTCACAAATGTGGCACTGTGCAACTTCTAGTACTTCCACAAAGTCAAAATGATCGCAAAGGATTAATCAATTCAGGACAT
>PVJX010043627.1:0-13583 GCA_004027295.1 Dolichotis patagonum
TCTTTCTTTCTTTTCCTTTGAGGCAAGGTCTCTCTATGGAGCCCAGTTTGGCTTGAGCTCATGGCAATCCTCTTGCCTCAGCCTCCTGAGTGCTAAGATTACAGCTTGCACTACCATGCCTGGCTCCACTGACTCTTTTGATTGAGAAATCCTGAGGGAAACGTGACACCAGGGGACAGCTGGGGAAATGCACAAACTGAAGACGAGAGAAGCCCGCTTCCTCCTGTCTTCCTGTGTCACAGTCCTGTTGAGAAACACTTGATTCTCCTCCACACCCGTTGCCTCCCTTCTGAACCAAAGCAAGTCAGGCCCCACCCAACTGCCCTGATCTTGGAGCCATCGTCATCTCGGGCCTCTGACCACTACTTCCCAGAACCCCTCACACCATTCCCGCACCTCGGAAATTTTCTTAGTCAGCTTCCTGTTGCTGGAACACACACTCAACACCCATAAATGAACGGAAGAAAGCATTTTAAATTTCTATTCGCCAATGTTTGCAGTACATCTTGGTGGCCCTCGCCTGGGAGGTTGGTGAGCGCACATGGCACATCTTCACCTTTTTCCTTGCTCTTCTCCTCCCTCCATGTCTTGGCTCACACCTTAGAGTTCACACCTTGGTTCACACCTTAGAGTATTCAGTCCAAGGTGAGCTGGCTCCAAGGCAGACGCGTCACGGCAGAAGGAGTTGGAAGAGAAAAGACGTTCGGTTCATGGCAGCTGGGAACAGGGCAACGGTACCAGAAAGGCGAGGATGAGGGGCTGGATATAGACCCCAAGGTCCCACCTCCGTGACCCCCCGAGACACCCAGGAGTGTGCTCCACCAATCCCTTGCGCAGCTCCAAAGCCACTCAAACTGACCAATGAAGCTTTGCACCACAGATCTGAGGGCGCATCCAGTTTCTTCATCTTCCAAGGCCCAGTTGGAGCCTCTCCAATGTCCCACGTCCTTCTGTCTCACTCTGTCCCTTATTCTCAAGCGCAGGTATGCAAAACATCACTCAGGAAGCCTGGTCCTCTCGACTCTTCCCTGCACCCGGAGACTCTGTCTCAGCAGGGCTGCAGAGAGGCCCATGTTTACAGGCGGCGTGGGTGAATCCAGTGCAAACGGGTCAAATAGACCCTTCCTGCAAATGCTCCATGTCCCTGCGGCCTGTCTCTGCTGTGCTCATGTGTGGGGTTTGGACATCTCTGTTCCCTCCTGTTCACATTGTCACAGAACCACAGTGAGGACAGAGGCAGGATTACAGCATGGCGATGTCTTGCTGCCTGCCTGTCTCCGTACTCCGGCCATGGCAGGAAATCCCTGCAGCGCTCTGAGGCTGCTCGTGGACGCTGTCACCACTCAGACCTCCAGCACAAACCCCTTAGATGTGTGGGAAGAGTGAGTCCCCCTAGGGCGCGGAGCTCCGTTCACCTTCCGCTCAGGACAGAGCCGCGGTGAGCTGAGCGCCTTGGCCTCGGATTAGCGAAATGCGCGACTGCCCAGGACTCTGGACCCTGAGGCTGGAAGTGGCACAAGATGCAGAGCTAGTTGGACACAACTTACAAAAAGCAGTTCAGCATTCAGAGTCCTGGAAGAACGTATGGAGAGTGACTGGTAATCTGAGTGTTCGGGGCAGGGCCATCCATGGCCCACGGCCCATCACTGACACATGGCCAAGCAATGGCTCCTGTTCTAATCCCACCTCTGGCCTCTCCTTGGCTTCAGCTTGCATTCTAAACCCTGAGCGTGTGTCTTCTCACTGAGTCTGTGACTTCCTGGTGTCCTCCTGCGATTCCTCTGCCATCTAGGGCAGAATCCAGGCTGGCACCAAGGACCACTGCTGGTACTGCTTAGGTGGTACCGTACCCATTGAGGCAATGGGGAACTCCTGTGCCCCAGAGGATTCACGGAGTCACTCAAGATCAGACAGACGGAGGGGTGCAGAGCTGGGACTCCAGCTCCGAGGATTGTGCAATGAATCACACAACACTGTCCTATCAGCGGAGGTCGGGGAGGCTCCCTGGAGCTAAACAAGCTAGGGTTGTTTCATAACGTTATGGGCGACCCGGGGAGACAGAAGGGTGCTTTGTTTCCCTGACACTGGAGACAATCATCAGCCTGCCTCTGCTGGTCCTGTGGGGCAAGCGGACGGAGCAGCTGGAAACTTGGGGACGGCAGCTGTGTTCAGAGAGGGTTACATCCACCCTCGCCACTGTCCTCACTCTTCTCCGATGCCACCCAGTCAGAATCTGATGCCCAAAGGAGCCCGCTGATGGCCCACTGAGGGACAAAGCGTGGAGAAGGCGACTGCAGGTAAAGAGGGGGAACGTCTGGACAACCGTCTGTCCTCCGAGGCAGCATGCATAATCCTCAAGCATTTAATAGATGGCACTAGACACCGCGCGATCCCTAATGCAGTCAATCTCACAAGCACACTAAGCACGCAGTACTTGTACTGAGGATGCGGTGCAAGTGTGGGGCAGGGCGCGAGCGGAACCACTGTGTGGGAACAAACATCCGAAGCCAGAAGGGAGCCGTGTCCCTGACGGCAGGTCCGCAGGGCCTGGGGGCCGAGCCCTCATCTCACACAGGAGGATGGGACCCACAGGAGGGTGGGCTCAGGGACCACCGTGCGATAAACAGCACCCCAGCCCACTCTCCCTCTCCTGCATCGCCTCTAATTCCACCTCCTTACACTGGCCTTTTTGTGAGCTTCGCAAACTCACAGCCCTGGGACTGCTCCCAGGAGGGCCCTCAGCAGCGGCGCCTGTGGGCAGTGTCTGTGTGTGCCTGGGCGCCTTGGTTCCTTTGCACAGGAGAACAGACGCTGTCTGGGATGAATGGCCTCAGGGTCCAGTCGTTCTGGGGTGAAGGGGTTCCCCAAGGAGGCTGCCCAGGCCCCAAGATGAAACCAACTCCACTAGCACTTCTAGTGGATCCTAATCGGGGATCAGAAAGGAGCTCTGTGTGGTCAGGGCCCCACTGTGCAGGGTCCCAGCGCAGCTCGCTGCACAAGTGGAGAGAGCGGTGTGCTGGCAGCCTGTGCCCGGGACCCCGGATGCATTCACAGGAGCAGGGATAAGCCCAGCACGCGGGAGGGAACGTGATTTCCAAAGCGAGACACACAGCAGGAGAAGAGGTGTGACTGCTCTGGGTGACTACGGGATGAAGCTGGCCTTGGCTGGAAGCTGGCAGGGGACAGACCCTCCATCCTTTCCCCACCCACTAGGTCACCTTGGCCCTAGAGCCCAGAGAGGCAGGAAGTAACTAGACCCTGTTTGAAAGCTGGCAGGAACAGCAAGTCACAGAGGGCCTGGCAGGGCTCTTTGATGGGGGACAGTGGGGGGGGTCCCAAAGATACCGTGAGAGCTGGTGGGGAGCTAGGGACAGACCCAGAGGAGGAGGAAGGTGGGGGTGAGCCAGGGGCAGCCTCTGAAACCAAGGGGGAGGGAGCTGGTCACCCCTCCATGTCCACCCTGTTGTGATTCAAGGGGAAAGGTTTGAGACGAGTGGTGGGGAACCTATGGCACATGAGCCGCAGCCAGCTGTCCATTACCACCGACCACTCTAGAAGGTTCCCCATCCCCGCTGCAGGCCGCAGCAGTACGCTGGCCTCCCACGGGTTCACGCTCCCTCCCAGCTTTAAGGCTTTGTATCAAGTCGCTCTGTAGTTGTGTGGCCTCCTGCTGGTCACACTCACCTCCACCTTCCTGGGTTATTTTCAAGACCCAAAGAAGAAACGCACACAGCTTGTCCAAAGCTTTCCACCTCACCCTTCGGATCCAGCTCCCCTCCTGTGTCCAGTCACCGTGCTCAGCCTTCCTGGGTTTCCCTGTCCAGTAGTTCCGTTATAGATGGCTCAGCAATTAAAATACCCCCAATCCTTCTTGCCTCAAATAAAGAATTGGAGGAGACGAGTCACAAACAGTGCCAGAACTTTATTTGAAAATGAAGGGCGAAGGGTAACAGGAAGAACTAGCTCAGTGCAGTGAACTTGGGCCAAACAAACAGAGAACACGATTTTTAAAATGCAAAATGAAAACTGCAGACAGCTCCTGGCACCTGCGGTCCTCTGTGGGAGCCCAGGAGATGTCCTACCTACAGGGTGCTGAGACCCACGTGCCCAGGGACCTTGCCATTGGCAGGTCCCACCCAGCTCTCCAGCCAGCTGTGCCACGCCTATCTCTTCTATCCGTTTCTCACCCCAGTTCTGACCTGACCTGGTGGCATCTTGTCATCTGATCGCCTGGTGACTGGGTATGTCAGGAGGTGACTGCCATCGAAAGGAGAAACTGAGGCTAATGACCCCATGGCTGAGAGGGCAGCCGGCTTCTTCACTGCACTTCTGTCCAGGTGGTCAAAGTGGTCCAGTCAGGAGAGGACAACAAACAGAGGTCTCGGCTGTGCCTTCTACGACTTGTGACCCCCGCAGACGGCCTCAGCAAGGCGAGGTGGGCTCTGCCTTTACTTCCCACCAACCCTAAGGCAGCATGGAAGGCCAGCTGGTGCCGGGGCGGTGTCCTCCCCTCCAAGGAGAAGCCCAAGCACAGAGTCACAATGAGTGGGACAGGCTGAGCCAGGAAAGGGGGATCCTGAGCCTCAGAAGTCACCCCACTTTCCCTCCTACTGTCTTCAGCACCACTGCCAGATGGACATAGCTCCGGCTGGAGGTGAGAGGTCACTGTCAAGCATTCACCGTCCAAATGACCACTGGGTAACAACAAACAGGACGGTGAAGACCACCGTCTTGCTGACGAGTCCACAGATCACAGGAGTGAGGAAGCTGAAGAAGGGGACCCTGGCGAGAGAGGACACTGAATGATGTCCCTGGCGAGGACATGGATGGGATTCCTCCCCACATCACCGGCCCCCGGCAGCACAGCTGGTTTAACTTCCTGTAACAAGGATTCCAGGGTTGCTGAGTGGAGTCTGGGCTCACAGCCAGGGGAGGCACAGGGAGGAAGGACGGCCCTGGTGGCTTCAGCTTCCTTGTGATGAGTAGAGAGCGGCCCCGGTGGGTTGGGTCACTGGGTCTTTATTCTCCATCCCGGATCTGTTTCTTAGGACCGTCTAGCCCAAAACTCCAGCCTCAGTGTCCTCATCTATAATTCAAGAATGCAACCCTAGAGGAAATCCTGCCATAAAATTTTGGGTTTGAGCAACATGATTCTACTAGACTCACAGGGACATCAACAGACCCACAGAAAGACACAAGGGAGACCAGGAGACCAGCAGCCTGCCTGTTCCGTCAGCAGATGCTGGACAGATGAGAACACAAGGACTCTATGTGCTAAGACTTGGACACAAGAGAGATGGACAAACAGAAGGCCAGCTCTGTGACTTCGCAAGACCCGTCCCTAAATTTAAAAACTTCTAAAAGGCTGGGGGTGTGACTCAGCATGAAGGCCTAGGGCCCAATCCCCAGTACCCTAACCCCGAAAGAGAAGGGAAAGTGCAGTCCCATAAATCAGTGACTGAGTCAGTGAATAGTCTCGCAGTGTCTACATAGGTGTATGAAGAAAAAAATCTTTCTATAACTCTGTACCCCAAAGGATTTCAATGAATTGAAAAAAAAAAAAAACTAGAAAATTGCCAAAATAGAATCAAGCACCATTAAGCAAAGCAGTAATCTTGAAATCAGCACATTTGCCTGTGCAAAATTTAAAACCAAACGCACAAGCTAGTAAAGAGGGAAGCACAGGACAACAAAAGCAAAAATCAAAGAGCCCCATTGTGCTGAGATCCACCCTGGCCCCCTGCGTCTCAGGGGACAGCTTGCACAAGGCTGCCTGGTCAAACTCCCCAGTGGCAGTGCTGGCTCCCAGGTCCCCAGAGACGGAAAAGCCAGTCGGTCCCATCCTCCGTGGTTCAAACTGCACCCACCGTGGTGCCCGGCTCTGCCCTGGCTGGAGCCCAGCTGCCTGAAGGTCCCTGCTTCGGGGCTTCACTAACTCCACCCCAGCCCAGCTCTGCCTTCCCCCCCGGGAGCCCTCTGCACACACCCATCCCCAAGGCATCTTTAAGGGCTGCACACAGGCTCCCCTCTGTTCTGGACGCCTGGAACCCACCTGCCCCTGGCATCCTTTGGGCTGCCCGTGCCCCATGACTGTGAATGCAGAAATACAAATGCTCCAAGCTCAGTGGTCCGCGCCTGTAACCCCAGCCCTCTGGGGGCCTGAGGCGTGAGGATTACGTTTTAGGCCCAGCCTGAGTGCTTCACTGAGATGGTCCCAAATAGTTTAAAAAAAAAAAAAAAAAAAGGCTGGAGATATAGCTCAGTGTGAAGGCTTTGAATTCATTCCCAGTACTGCAAAAATAAGTAAATAAAATAAATAAAGTAAATAAATAAATATTCCAGGTCCTCTGCCCTTTGACAGGGACAACTCCAGGGTGACCCGGACCTCCTTGGTAGAGTGGGGCTAAGTCACCCCCTGAGCCTGGCCTAGTCCCTGAGGCTTCACTTGGTTCCCATCCCTTCCTCGTCCCCTTCTCTAGTGGCTCTGCTGCCAATCATTTCCTGAAGCATTTTAACCAGACTGCTTCCCTCTCCAGAAGTGACCCCTAGAAGGGTGACATTGGTCTCCCCAAAGTCACAGGGGATGTGCCCTGGAAGGAAAGGGGAGGATCCGGCCTCTTCCTGCTCCTTCTTCCCCTGACTCTTCCCACAGAGCTGCCACCTGCTGCCACCACACACATGAGGCCAACCGATGATGGGGCGGGAGGAACCTCCAAAACTGAGGCGAAATTAACATCCCCTCCTTACAGTAGGCGGAAGGCCTCAGCGTCTGTTAGGGGAACAGAAGCTAACACATCTGCCAATCATAAACCTGGAAATCTCATTTACAGATACTGAGACTGGCGCCACCTACGGGCCTGAAGTGGAATGTCAGCATCAACATTGAAATCAACTGAGAGAGACAGAGACAGAAAGACTGAGATAGACACAAAGAGGAATACTCCAGAGGCTCCTAACCTACTGCCGCTGCCGCGGGGCCAGACGTCCCTGCGGCCCTGGGTTTCCAGGACCTCTGCTGTGTGGACAGCAAAGTGAAGCAGAGAGGTCCCCACCTGTCCGAGGTCACACAGGCTCCATTAGAAGCAGGGAGCCTCACTCAGAGTGACTTCTGCTACCCCATGGGGCCCTGCGGGTTGCTCAGCAAGATGCCTCTGGAGGGTACTATGGTGTTCGAGGAAACCAGGAGTGGATGTGGATAGGATGGCACCTGCCTCTCACACTGTCGCCACCTCTCCCCCTGGGAATTCCCACCAGACCTGGGTGACTCAAGTCTGCTTCTGCCCCAATCACCTCATCCCTCATCCCTCATCCTTCATTCCTCAGCATGCACATGGGGCCAGACGAACCAAGGGCTCAGCATCCGACCCAGGGTGCCAGGGCCTGGAAACCATACCTCATGACACCTGTCACATTTGTGAAGTTGATTCCTGGGTCAAGAGAGGCGATGACAGTAGTTGACTTAGAGGAAGGCTGAGTCACAGTTCTGGTTGTACTCAACCTCTCTGTGGTAGAAAAGGTGTGAAATCCAGTCCGCGTGGAGGTCAGACTCTTGGTGGTAGTAAGAGCAGGTTTTGTGGTCAGGCCCTGGCACCTCAGGTCAGAGGCCTGGGCACCTGAAGATTCTGCAAGAAGACATATTGGTTGAATGGGTGGATGGGTAAAAGGATGGATAGGTGGATGAATGGATGGATGGATGGATGGATGGGGGACAGATGGATGGACAAATGGAAGATGGATAGATGGATGGACAGATGGATGGATGGGGGACAGATGGATGGACAAATGGAAGATGGATGGATGGATGGATGGACAGATGGATGGACAGATTCAAAGGCTCATAGGGGAGGCAGACAAGTAGCCCAGGGCCCCCCATCCGGTGGAAACGTCATCTGTGAGGGGGGCACAAATCAGCCTGGAACTCGTTCCCAGTAAGTGGGAGTCAGCATCTGCATTCGAAGCAAGCTCCCCCCGCTACATGACCGTGCCCACAGGAAAGTCTGAGGCGCACTCTTTCAAAAGCACAGAGAAGGCCACCAGCTGCTTCCTTGGGAGGAGGATAGGGGACCCCAGGAGGCTTCACAAGGACATGGCTTCTACCTGGGGACCTAAATTATCCCAAGTCTGGCACAGTGGGCAGAGGTGGGGGGGCAGCCAAGCAGCCTGCAGTGCAGAGATAGGCCCCACTGCGAGCCATCATCACACCCCAAACACCAACGGTGCTGAACTTGAGGACCTGTAGGTCACAGAGACCCCAATCCCCCTCTTGGCAGATGAACAGGGGTAACCACAGACATTAGGGGTGATCTGAGGTTTGGTCCAGGGAACCTTGTTGATGGGAGGCCCGGCAGGGACGATGCAAGAAGATCTGAGCTGTGTTCTCCCCCAGATGCATGGGGCTCTGGAGAGCCCGAGGGGCCAGCGGTGAACCTCAGGCCTGGACACCCTGGGTACCGTTTTCCATGGAGCATCAGCAAGTGGCTGGGGAGCAGTGCCAGGCCCAATCGTGGGTCTGACCACCACTAGCAGGAGACACACACTCATGCATACAGGCAAACAGGCGCATGCACTCCTGTGTGCTACAAGGTGTCCCAGTGTGGGCTGGGTCAATAATTATTCCTGGATCCATTTGGCCTCCGCTGTCTCCTGCTGCACACAGACGCTGCTTGCTGGGCAGCCCCAAGGCTGCAGTTTTCTCAGCGCTGTCTTCCGGGCTTCTCTCAGCTGCACTACTCCCATGCACTGTCCGCTCAGGACAACTCTGGTGGCAGATTTCTCAGTGCTCAGATTCAGGTTCCTAATCTTCCCCACCATTCCAGGACTCTAACTGCTCCCAGTGCCCCCAGTCACAGATTTCTCGGGGCTCAAGTGCGAGCTCCCACCCAGTTACCCTCTGGGGCGTGAATCAGAGATCACCTGTCACAGCGCCCCCTCTTGTCCGATGATTCCCCAGCTCCTCTCCCACCCTGATTCTCCGCTCTCCTTCCTCTTCTCATGGGGGGCTGAACTTGGTTCTCCAGCCTTCTCCGTGACTGTGTGTCCCTGATGCCTCTCTGTGAGAGACTAGGGGGTCCAGCGCCCCAACTTCAGGTCTGGAAGCTTCCCCACTGCTCCATGATCTCTCTCTACAGCGACCCCCACTGGCAGCTGGGGGCCTCACCCCACCGCTGTGCTCAGGAGGCCCCTCCCCGCCTGGGTCCCCACTGCTCACCTGAGCACAGCACCAGCCGAATCGGATAGGACAGGCGAACGGGGGGGTCGTGGACGATGACGCACTGGTACAGCCCCACGTCCTGCCTCTGGAGCCTCATCATGGTGATAGTGATGAAGCCAGTGCTGGGGCTGTCCTCCAGGAGGAACCTCCCCACCTGGGCCCGATTCGTGTCTTCGTTTTTCGTCTCTGTCTCCACCAGAGTCTTTGGGGGGCCCTGGCTCTCCACCCGCTGCCAGGCCTTGAGGTGGTACTTGTACCTCTGGTTATAGTGGTAGTCCTCTGTCAGGTCTTGCCCTTCCACTAGGCACCTGCACTCCTCACCCAGGTCTTCAGCGTGGAGCCCTAGGGGAAGAACAAGCAGGCCCTGAGCCACGGTGTTGACTCCGTCACCCTCAGCCCCAGCCACAGCCGCAGCACAGGCACAAGGCCAAAGATGCAGGGCTGGAACAACTCGGGGAAGCACCTGAGAGTGGCTGGGCTCCAGTCAGTCCCTCAGTGTCGTTCAGCAGTTTGTTGTAGGGCCTGGAACAGACACTCCTATGTGGAGTGTGTAAGGCATAGTATCAATCATGTTGAATCCGGGTATTTACAGGAGCTATTTGGTCTCCATTTGGGTTCTTTTGTTAATTGGTAAAATGATTAACGTTCATTTGGGGAAATTGGTGCATACATGATAGTATCTTGACTATTTCTGATCTCCCTTCCTCCCTATCTTACCCCACCATCTCCATTTTAGAAATTGAATTTTAGAAGTTTTCAATAATAGCAAAGAGCTGAAGAGGCCTGCCTGGCGGCACACGTCTGTAATCTCCACGCTCCAGGAAGCCGAGGAGGAGGAGCTGCCAAGACAACTATGAGCTTCATCTAGATAACTTAGTAATGCCTGTCTCAAAATAAAAGATAAAACAGGCTAGGGATGCAGGTCAGGGTGAAGGCTCTAGCTTCAATTCTGCCACTGCAAAACAAAACAAAACAAGACAGACAACAACAGCAGCAGAAAAATCACTAACATTGTCCCCTACTTTCTATTCTACCCATGGCTGTCCTGACCTGCCCCCTTGCTGCCTGGACACAATCCCTTTTTTAAGCACCTCAGTGTCCCCAGATTGAATTCGCTTCCCACTCCTCTCCACCCACATCCCCTCCAGTCTCCCCAGGGGAAGCCCACCTGAGCCTCCCCAGCGGGCACTACTCTTTCTCCTCTTGGCCTTCAATAGCAGGGATCACACTACAGCTGCTCATATACTACCACTACCACTACCACTACCACCCCACCATCATCCTCTTCATCAACTGTCCACCATAACTTTTATTAAGGCCTTCTTATGCCCTAAATACTGAGTTAAGTATCCAGCCATCAGACTACTATTTAATTCTAAAGACAACTTTCTGATGTATGTGCCAGCCACAAAATGAATACCTATAAATAGGTGCTATGTACAAATGATGACACTAATCTGCCCCCCCCCAAAAATGGCTCAAGCATACCCTAGATAATGAGGATAACAATGATTAAAGCTGCCTAGTGGAATGAATACACCAGATAAGGTAAGAAGTTAAACAGAAGGGAGAGAAAGAATCAGCAACACGAAAGTGAGGCAATGACAGGAGTAAGTCAGTATCGATCAGTAATAACTCTTAATGTGAACAGTATCAATTCTCCAATCAAAAGTCACAGATTGGAAGAATGGAGTAAGACATAAAACCCAAGAGTATGCTGTTTACAAGAAATACATTTCATACACACACACACAAACTCATAGGTTAAAAATTAAATAATGGAAAATAATATTCTGTACAGAGGGAATTTTTTTTTAAATTGCAGGTGTAGTTATCCTATATTCAGACAAATTGGACTTAAAAACCAATCAAAAAAGAAAAGGAAAGCACTACATAATGGGAGGAAACAATGCAACAGGAAGACAAAACAATTATTAACACATATGCACCAAACAATGGTGCACACAAATTTATAAAAACAAGTACTAATGGTCATGAATGATCAAACATAAGCACAATTATAGTGGGGGATTTCAATACCCCACTAACACAGACAGGTAAATCAGACCAAAAATATCAACAAAGAAATACCAGAGTTGGAAAAAACATGTTCTTAATAGATATTCGTAGTGTTTTACCCAAAAACAGAATATATACTCTTTTCAGCAGTACATGAAACTTTCTCCAAAATAAGCCACATAGCAGACCATAAGCAAGTTTAAATTAATCACCTCATGCATTTTACTAGATCACAATGAACTGGAGGGAGAAATTAATGGCAAAAGAAAGAACAGAAATTATGCAAATGCATGGAAACTAAACATACATTATTAAGTTAAAAAATGGGTTACAGAATTAATCAAGGAAGAAATAAGACAGTTTCTAGAACTAAATGATAATGTCAGAACAACAACCCAGAACTTATGGGACACAATGAAAATAATCCTAACAGTGAGGTTCACAGCTGTGAATACCCACATTGAAAATGCAGAAGGAGAGATTGAACAAGATGGCAGACTGGTAGGTAGCAGGAGAGAGACCCTCTTTGAGAGAGACAGCTCAAATGCCAGAATAAAACACCCTGGAGAGACCCAAACAGATAGAGATGGACGCTCACAACCCAGGGAAAAACAACCGCAAAAAACCACTCGAATATGAGGTCCTGGGAATACCATTAGAGAAGCTAAGATCAGCGAGCACGGCGCCCCCCTCAAGCCGCCTGAATTCCTGCCCGACCTGAACAAGCGATCCGCACCGTAGCGACTGGCTTGAGCCACCAGAGCACGGAGCTGAACAGCACTGCATCCAGCTCGCCCAGACCAGCCCTGTGCTTGACCCACCCGGAGGCACTGCGAATTCCCACCGCAGCCACGCTGAAGTCAGAGGTTGGGGAGTCCTGCAGTTCTCGGGTTGGGCATTGGCACGTGGTGAGTGGTGGGAATGGGACCCTCCCACGGGAAAGGGGTAACCGACTGGACGACATGTTGGATTTGGGCAGGACAGCTGTAACTCCATAAGGAAGTGGCTTCAGCTGGTTGCTCCCCTCACCGAGCAGATTGGTGGAATCTGCTTGGACTAGGCTGCGCCCCTGGTGGGGACCCAGTGAGTCGCTACAATAATACTTCCCTGAGATCAGTGCACGCTGACACAGTGAAGGCCTGCAGGGGTTGACTAGCCTGGAGGGGAGGAGCTAGCGCACACTGCCCGTGGGTGAACTCTAATCTTTGATAACCTATTGAAGAGGGCTAAAGCTCCTAGCCTGCGCCCTCTAGAGGATCCTTAACCAACAAGAAAAGGGTCTGGGCATTACATTGTACACTTGTATGGAAGGAACCAAAAACATGACGAAAGGGAGAAATAAGAAACAACTCCCAGCCCCCAACCCTGAGAACATTGATCCAGGAGAGGTAAATACAAAAGAGATTGAGGGCAGCAATAATGCAACATCAAACACAGTGTTAGCACACATAAAGAGATATCTTCAGGACCTTGTAAGCGGGACCAAAACTGAAATATTAATTCAAATTAAACAAGAGATAAGTAGATTAATAAAAGAAGGGCTGGGCACCTCTCAAGAAGGCACAGACAGAAGAATGGAGGAACAAAAATGGAGAGAAAAATTTAATGAAGAATTCAAGAAAAACCTAGAATTCATGAAACAGATTCAAAGAGATTATCAGGAAACTAAAGACTCCATAGAAAGCTGGCAAAACTGCTTAAAAGAAACCAAAGATAGACTATCAAAAATTGAACACAGGCTTGGAATGTGGGGTCATGAAAGGGAAGATCTCGTAAAAATAACAAGGGAGCAGGCAGTAAAGATACAAAGACTGGAAGATGACAAGAGGATCTATAACTTAAGAATAAAGTATGTGAATGAAGAAGCAGGAATCAAACCAGAGGAATTACAAAGGCTAGTCACAGCAATTATTAAAGAAAATTTCCCAAGCATAGAAAAAAGAAATGATATGCAGAGGTATGAAGCATACAGAACTCCAGCCACCTACAACCCAAGCAGAGCTACACCCAGACACATAATAATCAAGATCCCAGAAATTCAATATAAGAACAGAATATTAAAAGCCATCAGGGAAAAGAAACAGATCACCTATAAAGGAAAACCCATCAAAATCACGGCAGACTTCTCGACACAGACCATCAGGTCAAGAAGATCTTGGAGTAAAGTAATTCAAGCGCTGAAGGAGAACAATCTCCAGCCCAGATTGATGTATCCTGCAAAACTCTCTCTAGAAATTAATGGAGAAACAAGATGCTTCCATGAAAAGAGGAACTAGGAGAATTTGTGACCACCAGTCCAACCCTACAAAAAATACTCAAGGACATTCTAGGGAGAGAGAACAAGAATATGAGC
>PVJX010043628.1:0-13591 GCA_004027295.1 Dolichotis patagonum
AGAACTCTGATTTCAATTGTCTTTTGTCTTGTATGAGAAACCATGGCTATTTTCAAACTCTCATTTTTCAAGAGGGAGAGATGTTCCTTAGGAGATCTTATCGCTTGCATTTCCTTCACCTTTTTTCATGGCATATGACCTTATACAGTTTGTGCCTTGGCCAAAGTGAAGGTATAATAGTATTTAAGTGTTCATTGGTTTTTTATTATTATCTTGTAACTGAATTACTATGTATGCAGTTGACCCTCCAACAATTGGTTTTTTTGGTTTGTTTTTCCCTCAAACAATTGCTTTGCTATTATTATTTATGTATATGCCAGATTTCCCTGCATTTCATTTGACTTTAAGTATCAGGTTTATCCACCAATTTAAGCATATTTTATATTATTCCTAAATTTTCAAATTGACATTGCTTAACATATTATTCAGTTTTTTATTTTTACATATAGCTGTGTCTTTTAATGAGTTATCAATTTTCAAATATGCAAAATATACTTTATTTTCAGAATTTGGGTGCCTGATCATGCCACTGAGACTAATATGACCATTATTTATACTGGGAATTTCACTTCATGTCACAATTAGGAACTCAGACAGATTTGATATCAATATGAATCTTAAGTATCCATCGTAGTATTCTGTTCATTTAGCTCTGATGCAAAAACCTAAATTGTAAAAAAAACTATTTCTACCTGAACAACAGTTCTATTTTTGTTATATGATCACAGATTAGGTATTATTAATAATGTTTTTCTTTTTGTCTATTGTAACATCAAAGGTGAATATTGGATTCATCTTCAGTAATTTTTAAAGCTGAATTCAGCACTACTCATGACGTACTAACTTTCTTTCTGTTAAATATTGTCATTATTATCACATTTCTCTTCTACTACTTTTGTATTATTGTGTATTGTAAAATTTTATCTTCTCTGGAACACTGTGAGGTATATGCACATTGTTGAAATTCTTTGTCCTTTACATCACATTATTTTCTTTAATTGTTATTTTTAGTAATATAATATGTTGATATTGCTATCAAAATTATGTTGTACAGCAACCTTTTGTGCTTGCTTTCTCATGCAGATTAAATTTTGCATTGTTTCTGATATCCTATTCTAAATCAACAATTTCCTACTGTATAAAGTGAGAAACACGAAAAATCATCAGCAGTTTTTGTTGTATATCATTTGTCCATATTGGTCTGGACAAGTAAAGCATTAGAGTTATGGTGCTTTTAAAACAAGTGGACAGGGCTACCTTGTTGTGTGGACACAGATTGTGTACAACACAAAGTAATTCAACATATTTTTCTCTCCCTTTTCTCTCTCAACATCTTTGTTATTGTGCACAAAAGGGAGAGCCAAATTCATCATTTAGTGGATACTCAATTTGTGGTTGTTGATTTCTATGTAATTTTATTAAAAATTGTCTTAGCTTCATTTTTTGAAAGTTAAAATAAGACTTTTCCTAGACTATACTTGTCTAGATAAAATAAATTTTATCTTAAAACTGTAAGTTTTCCAGTGTATTATTAAGGATTCTTACATCTATGTTAATTAGGGAGATTGGCTTGTATTTTTTTGTTTGTTTGTTTGTGTTTTTCTCTGTTTTTGGAATCACGTTAATACTTGCTTCCAGTAATGATTTTGGAAGTACTGCTTCCCTTTCAGTTTCTTTAAAGAGTTTCAATGTTAGTGGCATTAGCTTTCTAAATTTCTTGTAGAATTTAGCAGTGAATCTGTCAGGGGCTGGGAATTCTTTTGTTGGTAAATTTTAAATTACATTTTCAATTTCTTTGGATGATATCGGGTTATGTAGAATTTTTATAAAATCAGACCAGTACGTGTAAACATCGTATTGTCTCACTCGTGTGAGAAACTGAACAAGTAAGATCTGAAATGTAGAGTAGATATTGTGAATTGGGAAGAAAGAAAACACAAACTGATGGGGTAAAAAGGAAAGGAAGAAAGGGGAAAAAAGAACAAGATATTTAAGATAGTTATACAGCTAGTTTCTCAATTCATTGAAAAGAAAGGTTTGTGGTAATAAACTTTGGACAAGATATCATGTCTATATCTTATACTCTGAATAGCTAAAATAAAGACAAGAATATGCTATGTATTAATTATTGTCCCTCCTACTAACCTGTGTTGAAACTGTTTTATTGTTATTTTATTTTTCTCTTGAAAATAAAAAAATTGAAAATTTTCTAAAAATGTAACAAGTTTGGGAACTGTTTCATCAATCTCAAACCACTGGACATGAGACATGAAGAACAGAAAGTCATTTATTCCATGGACACTCACATAACTTTGCATTCTTTCCCCAGATTCATGAGTGGCTCATGTATTCCGAAGTCTGATTGTACTTTGTGAGACTAGGAATTTGTTCAGTGTCTACATATCTGTTGGATGATTAAAATGTGTAATGGTCTATGGTATGCACAGCAGATATTACTTTTGAAATAAGCTTGCATTTTTTAAGGAGAAATTTTGTTGCAAAGTAGTGATGACTGTCCACTCTCCTCTATTATGTTATGAAGATCATATGTCCTCCATCATCTGATGGATATCTGTCAGGAATACTGACACTTGGTTCTTCTCTTTTTTAAAATCTCAGAATTTTTCTAACACAACACTGTACTCAAGACAGAATTCTAAAAATAATTTTATGCATTGGAATTGCTTCTGAAAAATAACTTCTAATTTCTTAAATACCCATTGAACTTAGTGCTGTGTTGACCTCACATGGGAAACCTATCATTCTAAAGAAAAATGAGAAAAATAGCAATGAAAAGTTTCCCAACATTTTTCTTGAAATACAAATTAATTTGAACTGTCTATTGGTATGTCCAATAAGAAAAGGAAAGTTCAAGGGTCTCTTAAAGTATATTTGAATAAAATTTAGTCCCAAATAAGTGACCAATTCTTTCTAGTAATTTTAATTAGTTTATCTTAATGAAAATCAGCAGCCTGTAGTTTTTTTTAATAAAAAGCCAATATAGTTTGTGTTTGTTATTCATAAGCCACTGTACTTCTGAAAATTGCAATATCTTTAATTCTTTTCATAAATATGGTAAGAAATGCCTAGATCTGCAAAAATGTGTTTGTGTATATAGGACTACTAAAATCTAAACAAGATCTAAACAAGGGAGCTCCATGTAACAGAACCCAAAATTTTATATGCTACCTAAACTAGTTTTAATAAAACTATTTCTTTCTTTTCTGGTTTTACATTTTGTTCATAGGATTTGTTTCGCTTAACATTTTTCTCTTAGAATCTCAGCAATCTACAGAAAAATAAAAAGTTAGTAAGACTCATTGTAATTTTTTTGTTTTGTTTTGTATTTTGTTACTGGGGATCAAGACTATGCACTTGCAAAGCAGATGCTTATGCCGCTGAGCTGAATCCCCGGCCCTGACTCATTGTAATTTGAAATAGTTTATTAACACCCAGTGTTCATAGACTCAAATATACGTTGTAAACCAATATCAAAGAAAAATATTTTTGTTGTAAAATTTTCGCTAGAATAAAGTGCACATATGCAGAATTGCACAAATCCCAAATGTTCACTAGTCACCGAGTGAGAAGACCGTATCACCAGTGCCCAGATCAAGAAAAAGAACATCACCGGTTCCTGCTCCTATGGTCCATCTCCATTATGAATGACTAATCTGATTCCCAGAGCTATGGGTTCTTTTTTTTTGTTTGTGAACTTTATATAAACAGACATAGAAGATATAGTAAGTGTGTAACATTTATTTTATTTGATCACATTATATTTGTGAGATACATGCATCATTTATGGAGCAATCGTTTGTTTCCATTGCTTGGTGGAATAACGTTTGTTAGGATCTGAATCTGGATGTCGCCCCAAAGTCTCATGAAGTCTTAGTGCGTTGCGGGGGGCACTTTTTGGAAACAAATGAACGTAGAGTTTGTAATTGACTATTCATGGTTCAGTGATGGGATTAAGGTGCTGGGATTAAGGATGGGTGATTGTTGGATAAATCCACTGATTAGATTGTGATCACCCTAATCTCAGAAGTCTAGATAAAATAAAAGGAGCAGAATTTGTTTCCTGCCTCCTCTTTCTGTTTGCTGTCTTCCACCACTCCAGCCACCATGAAGTGTTGTCCCGATGCTATGTGACGCACTGCCTTGGAGCCCGGTAATAATAAACTGAAATCTCAATAAATTGTGAGTTAAACAAACCTTTCCCTCTAACTTTGGATACTGGGTATTTTTCCCCAGAAATGAGAGAAAAGTAACTAAGACAATCGTTGTAATACAATTATACTATAGTTAATGTATTCTATGTATTGCTGTTGACCATTTAAGTTGTTTTGTGGGTTTTGATATTACAAATATTACTTTAGTGAATCTTCTGGTACATACCTTTTAAGGAACATTAATATAAATTTCTATTAAACAGAAATTTAGAGGGGAAATTCATTTCTTCAGATTTAATAAAGTCATGCTATGTTTCAAATTGTTAGACCAAGGTATATTTTCTTAGAAATATCTAAGCTTTCCAATTTTTTTATATTTGTCTTAGTCTTTTCCAAGTTTTAGCCATTTTAATGAGCATAGATTAGTTTTTTTTTTAATTTCATAACTCCTTAGTACTTACCAAGGTTTAATGGGTTTAATGGCTTTTTCTTTTTTTTTTACTAATATTTATATCCTCTTTTCAATGCTTATACTAGTTTAATTCCAATCATTTCCCTAGGAATGTCAATTGTTTAATTACATTTTCTTAATAAATCATTATCTTTCTGTACATAATCTGAATTGGAGATCTTTGTTAGACATATATATTGCAGATAAGTGATCCAAAATATTTTCACAATTTTTTTTTGTTTTTCATAAACAAATTTGTTAATGTAGTACTTTTATTATTTTTATGTTGAGCTAAATTTTGTACCCTGCTTAAACCCCCTTAGATCAACCCAATATTATTTCTGGTGTTTACTTCTTAGCATATAATTTTTCATTTTTAGATGTAAAAAGCTCTGGAGAACTTTATCTCTCTGACTCTGTCTTTGTCTCTCCCTCTCTTGCTCTCTCTCTGTCTCTCTGTGTTTGGCTTTGAATGGAGGGGATCAAAATAAATTTTAAAAATTTATATAAATGTTAAATAGATCTAGGAAATAATTTTTTAATATATTTTTAAACAGATATTTGAATTTTATTGTTTTTTACAAGTACATGTATATAGCACTTTATGTTTACACTACTTGTGTGGAGTTGGTGCATAATCTGTCTTTATTCCTTTTCTTTTTTATATTTTCTTTTTTTCCCTCTCTCCCCATTTAGGAAAGCTGTATCTCCTTACTTTCTATTATCTGTCTTTTATTTTGCTCCTTTTTTATATTTTGTGTTTCTCATATAAGAGAAATCATGTGATATATAAGCTTGTGTGTCTGATTTATTTCAATTAACAATATTGTCTCAAGGCCTACAGATGATTTAAGTTTATTTTATTGTGGTGTAATACTCCACTGTGTGTAAATACATTTTATTTGCCCATTCATTTGTTGATAGCGTGTAGATCATTTACAAGATTTAGCTGTTATGAACTGTGCTGTTATTAACATGGGTATGCATATATCAGTGTGATATGATGTCTTTAAATCTTTTGAGAAGATATATAGTGAAAGTCTGGGTCAAATGGAATTTCTAGTTTCAGTTTTTAAGGAATCTCCATATTAATTTGTTTATTGGTTGTAGATGTTTACATTCTCATTTACAGTGTAGAAACATTCTTCCCCCACCACACTTCCATTGTCTTGCCAGGATTTGTTGTTTGTTTACTTCATGGTCGTTCTTTCTGGAGCAAGATTGAAGTCAAATTTATTTTAATTGGTATTTCTCAAATGGCTGGAGATATTGAACCTTTCTTCATGTATTTACTGTCCATTTGTATTTCTTCTGTGAAGTGTCGATTCATTCCACTTTCCCATTTTTTTATTGAGTCTTTCATTTCAAGGGGATCTAGTTTTTGCTTTGTTCATATTTTTGTTTTTCAGTTTGGTATATACTCTAGGTATTAGTGTTTTACCTGAGGAATAGCTGGCAATTTTTTTTTCCATTCTCTAGGTGTATTTTCATTCTATTGGTTGCTCCTTTTGGTGCACAGAAGTTTGTTTTTAAGGTTTTTTTTATTTGATACGATCTTACTTGTTGATTCTAGGTACTGTTTCCTGGGGTTTTGTTCAAAAAGTCCTTACTTATGTCCATCACTTCACACTTTAACAGCATATCATAAAATTGCATGAGATAATTTTATAGTAATTAATATACATATGACTGTAAGAAATCTTAAAATTTTCTCAAGTAAAGTGAAAAACAATTGAAAATGCATTAAATTACCTAGATTTTTTAACAGGGAACTAAATCCATATTAAAAAAAAATCCTAAACTGCAAAAATCCAGAAATTTAAGGAAGTATAGAGACACCTCCTAACTCTTGTTTTACAGATAGGTATTTTAAAATAGCCATTTTTCAAAATAAGAGTATTAATGGAAACTTCTGGACAGCAGATAAACTATCTTTCATGACTATAAATGAGTTATCTCTGAAAGTCGAGAAGTGAGACAGTCCTTTCTCTGATTTAATGGGTCACAGCATGGCACACAATCTTTTCTGGTGCCTCATGAGAACATTAATGGTGTGTTATGTTAATGATTATCATGACAATTAGGGATAGCTAATGAGAAACGGATAAGGATTATGAAAATCTGCATCGTACCTACACTAGTAAGAGAATGATTAGCACAAAATGCAATTAAATCACTGAATTCTCTTTCAACATGTCATTTAATGGACCACCATTACTACCAAAAATATAATCCACTATATTTTCTGCCAATATTTGTATTCTTCTATGTCCTGAAAAAGAAATATAGAAATAAACTGCTTGTGTTAATTTCATTTTCCTGCACTGGGATGGTATCTATGCAGCAAGAAAGAATAAGCATTATTAGATTATAATTTTTAAAATAATCTATCAGATCAGTACAGTTGTCATCCAGCTCTGAAATAAAAACCTGGCACTAATCTTCAGCCAAGCACATACTCCCATCAGTGCCATTTATTGACAAACCCCATGTGGGTCCTGGAATCAAAGTTGTATATTTTACACAACAGCTGTACAGTTTGAGGTCATTACATTTTTAAGGCTCTGAAATGGTATCTGAAAAATGATTTTTGTTGTATCTATCACTGCTGTGAAGATAATAAGACACTTGTTAATATAATGTGCAGACCAGTCCAGGACAATGGGTGTAGTCTCAGATGGCTGTTTTCTGCGGTTCTCCTCACATGCAGTCTTCTGTTTACTGCTCATTTTAGAATCGCCACTTAGCCTGCTTCCAGTCATCCTGATCACTGTCAACCGCCAGCCCAGAAGGCTTAGCTGAAGGGCTGTTTGGATTAAAGGAGACTGACCAAAGGCAAGTTTGAAAACAGGTCCGTCAGTGCTCACTTTGGGGCAAATCAAAACAAAAACAACATTTTAAAAACCAGTAATTTTGGTATAAAATGTATCTAGAAGCTACCTGTGAAGCTTCAGTAACTTTGTTGTTTCCCGGAGTGATTTTACAATACCTACAAGTTTACATGCTCATTGAACAATTATTATTTTTTTTTCCTTGTCCTCCACACAACAAATATTTGGTGGGAATATGGTGCTAAATCTGGTACAGGACACATTTCAGTGTGAGGCTTCCTACACAGCAGAGGGTCTTTTGCCTAGATCTATTTAAAGTCAAGCCCAAACAAAACAAAATTTAAAAATAAGGTGACATAAAGGAAAATATTCATTGTGTTAAAAAATAAATATATATGTATGCACATATATTTTGTGCGTATATACATCCCACATGTATACACATGTAACTACATGTACAGAGAGAGCTCCAATTTACCATCAACTTAAATGAAAGGCATTATAACACCATCTGCCTGTGAAGAATGCTATTTTTATTAACATGCAATTATTTATATTAAATTAAGAGATAGATTTTATTGCCCTATGGATTAAAAATTTCTTGCCCCATGATTAAAATCTGTAAATATAAGCTTCTTTACAATTAGTCACTTTAGCAATGTTAAGGGTTTTCTTATTAATTTGATTATAGTGCTATATATTCAATATATTTCTGAAAGTTCAAAACTTATTTTGCAGATTAAAATATCTATAAATTGAATTCTATTATTCTTGGCATACTATTTTCCTTATTGAAGTCATGATAAAAATTGGTGTCACTTTGTACAATGGAGCTTTATATTTGTGACTGTTAAATTCCTGTTAGGTAGGTACTGAAATGTGTTCAAAAAGAATTTCCAAAGATTCAATATTCAAATTTAATAATGAAATACCCTATCAATTTATTTGATTTTCTATTAAGTGGAGTAGTTGAAGGACTTACCATTCATATACAAAGCCATTGTACAGTAATGAAAAATACCATTAACCATTTTAAACACTACTTGTACTTTAAAATAAGTTTTACTTGATTTACATGTATATATGTATTTAATAAATTTTACATTATTTATGTATATATTTTCATAAGAATAAATAAATTTCTGTGGATCAATATAGTACAGATTTATCAGAAATAGAAAAGAGTTTTTTTAAAAATAATTCAATGATAGTAATTAAAATTAAAAATAATATTTTTTAAAAATTGATATTCAAAACAGATTTTGTTTGAAAACTTGTCAGATAGTCTTTTTATATTTAAATTTAAATTTTTGAAGTGTATTTTACCTGTCATAAGGATGAGAGCCAAGAAGAAACCTAATTTGCATTGCAAGGATTGAATTGAGCATGCCTCAGAAATAATGCCTTAGAAATAATGCCTTAGAAATAATGAACAGGCCATTTAATTTGCTTTGAATACTGAAGGTTACATGACCATACTATTTTGAAAATGGTTTAACATTCTCAAGCAGTTTATGAATAAATGAGCTTTTAATAGAATTGATATTTGGTGATTCAAAAATCCAAATTTGTTATGGAAAACTTGACTGTCAACTGGATTATCTGGAGATCGGTAAAGCATACTTCCGTTATGTATCTGGTGGGGGTCACAAAAGGTGTGATCATGGAAATTGTACCTGGGCTGGGCCCTTTTCTCTCTAAGGCTCTTTCTGCGCTCTCTCTGTCCTCCTAGTTGATGCAAAGTAAGCAGCTTCACACTGCCACACCCTTCTGTCCTGGTGCACTGCCTCCCATCAGGTCCCCAGCGATGGGACCAGCCCACCATAACTGAGGCTCTGAAACCATGGAGCAAACAAAGCACTTCTAGGCTGTGTGTGTTCCAGGGACCGAACGTCTGACCAGTGCAATGTTTGAATCAGTTTCCTCTCTCAACTAAAAGACTCAAATTGTATTTCCTTTTGTTAGTATGACTACAGAACAATTTGTTTCTTTTTTATATGAATAAAAAGCTACAATAAATAACTTCAAAGTCCATTTGAACGTATTTGAAAGCATTTGGAAAGATTTGTAATTAGTCCTTATGTTAACAATAATTCAGAAAAGAAAAATAAACCTAATTTATCAAGCAATGATGTTTGTTTTGCAAAATAGTTCACAAGGAAAGAAAAATAAAGCCAAAAAGTGTTATGATTATTCTACAAAAGCAAGCATTATTTATTTTGTATGTATGTCTTATATAACACAGAATATCGCATTATGCATATTAAAAGAAACATTTTTCTTTGTTCAATTCACTTTTAGTGTTTAATATTTCAAATATATGTTGTCCTATGACTTTTGGGACCAGCCTTTACAAATAGACATGGACAATTGTTTACTATACATAACCCTGCAGAGATCTTGGTAATAACCACAATCTGTGATTAGCATATCTACATACTGTTGTTACACTATCATTACATTTTACTCTTTAGAATATATGAGGTATATTAGATTAAATTTAATTTACAAATAGTAATTGGATATAGTAAAATTAAGAATTATTAATATTGCACTGTGGCAGTATTTTGTGCATTCATATATAAAATCAGCCACTGAATGTTCTTATTTAAAATATGCCTTATCAGTCAGGTTTGGTGATACATTCCTGTGAATTCAACACTCTCGGAGCTAAGGCAGGAGAAATACAAGTACAAGCCCAGCCTGGGCAATTTAAGGATTTGGCTCTCTGTAAAGTTCCTGAGGTCAGTCTTCAGTACTTTAAAAAAAAAATTGAAAATAAATGAAGAAGAAAAAATTATTTTTGTTTTTTGTTTTTAAAAAATATTAATAGTCTTACAAATAAATCAATGTATTTGGTATTTTATTTTTTATATTTTATCATATGTTAAGCATGTTATCTAAAATGAATGTTTCTCTGTAGTGTCTAGAAATAAAAGAATACAGTTAAAGTTCATTTAAAATGCCAAAGTTCTGTTCTTTCTGTCCCTTGGAAACATAGCTTGACATATTGACATTAGTAAGTTTAAATATGAGTGCTGGGTACTTTCGTTCTTATGTTCTAAAAACACTTTCGCTCTAACTGGAGGAAGGTGAGTCTTCAAAGCTGTTAAACATTAAAATGGGTGTAATTGAGAAGCTAAAGTTGAAATTAACATTATGGAACTTTAATGGGTTTGGAGGGTTTAGGATATCACTAATTATTGTACTAATATTTCTGCATCCATAGTATTCATTTATGCAACAGAGGGGAACAGTTACTTAGGCTGCTAGAAAATTAATGGTCTCACCTACTCCATTATATGATAGAGGCAATTATTTGGTGATTTTCTCTTAATACTGGGCACCTTGTGTGGATTAAAATTCTGGATGAGGTCCTAGAAATGGCAACTGGTTGCTTGTACTAAGCTTTCATTAAAAATATAATTACAGAGAGTATAATTATAATATTCATTTTTGCCTTTTATTCCTTTTAAACAACTCCAGGAGTAACTTTCCTACTTCTGCTCACCAAGGGAAGCTCACAAGAGTCAGTGAATCAAATCTTTCAGGTCACCTGTCCTAGATATTAATGACTGTGTCTTGAGCACAATGTGAATTTTTGATTATAAAGAATCTGATGGGATAAGTAAAATGGCATTGATCCTTTAGTAAATTTGATTCATTTAGAATTTTGCTGATGAGTGAGCATTATGTTTTAAACGTTAATTTAGTTAAGGTTGTCAGACAGTCTATTATTACTATTTAATAAATAACGGAATTTATGTATTTATTTCTGCCTTTATTAGAATATCTCAATGAATTTTCCCAGGTTTAAGGAAGTAATACTCATATATTCATGAGAGCTTGTAGTGCATTTTTAAAATGTGGCTGCTTTGCTTTATTTATGTTTATTCACTGATGACATTTAGGCAAATAATTTCCTTTCAAACAGGTCTATAGAAACTTATCTATAGAAACTTCTATAGTTGCTGGAATTTTACAATAGCAATTCTTCCTTTACTGCCCTTCAAAAACTCAATGGGGAAAATTTTCTCTGGAAAATCAATTCTGAATGAAAAACAGAGATTTTTGGCTTAGGCATCCCATTACTTCTCTTTACATAGGGATGGTGATTTAGGGGCTAAGCTATATAATGTGATTAGCCTTATCTTTTAAAGGGAATATTGAATGATATTTAATTTTGAACCACAATGTCAATCTTACCCCCTATTATTTTATATTTCTATTGTATTTTTTAAATATTTTACTCTCCTTTAAAAAAAACCTCTTGTGTCTGGATAGTTTTTCTTCACCTGTCACCAGTGTATTTTAGAAATGTATTTCTATTACGCACTTTAGAAATTAAAGATATATTTTAGAAATTTTAAGATATATTTGTACCTAATACTCAATGTTTCTTTTATCCTGTACAACATTAAGAGTATTATAATATTTAATTCTAATCACTTCCTTTCCAGGGTATAGATTACTGAGTTTGAATATTTCCCACACACATTTTTTTAAGTGTTTGTGCTACTTCAAAGCCTATAGTCATATAAATTTACCAGTATCTTTGAGTTTTCTTTTTTTCCCAAAATATTAGTTTCTTTATCTGGAGTCACTTCCCTTTCATTTAAGATACATACTTAAGAATTTCCCATGGTTTCTTTTTGTGGTGAGCTTCTTGAATATGTGAAAATGTATTTATCTCACCCTTGTTTTTGAAAAGACGTTTTCATTAGGGTTATGGTTCAAAATTGTCAGTTGTTTTCTATGTGGACAATGAAGGTTTTTTTCTCTCTCTCTTATTGTCTTCCTTTAAATGTTGCTTTTGAGAAGTGAGCTGTCAGTGAACTCCATCTAAATCCTCTGAAAACTGCACTTTGGAATAGAGAGTGTGGTGTAAGATTTTTTGCACGCTCTTTGACCTGCAGATTTTCACGAATTGTGTAATTTCCAAGGTTACCTTTCCATATTTGAAATTAATTGCTTTGTCTTTTAAATTTGCAAGTATCTATACTTATTATGAAATATTCTGTTGTGTTACTTCTGTTTTTAAATATCTGATCAAATATTTGCCAGACTCACAAATTTTTAAAATATTTTAAATCTTTGTATCTCTGTAAAACATAAACTCTTTTGTCCTATAGTTTAGTTTATTAACTCCTTAGTCAGGTGTGTCTAATTTGTTAACAACCCTCCCTTTCTTGAGTTTTTAATTCCAAATATTTTATTTTTCGGTTTTTATTTTTTGCTAGACTATGTTTGCAGTATGGAATGATTATCTTCCTCATGGGGAGGTGTTGCCTGTGCACAGCACATCTTAATTCTTCTTTCATCCCCTTTTTCTCTGTTCCTTTTTTCTCCCTCCATCTCTTGGTTTCCATTTGTCAAAAATATGTCTCCATATTTCTTAATATCTATCTTTCATATTTTTCTTTATTTATATTTCAAGTTTCTCATGTAAAAGAAACCATATGATTTATTTCACTTAACCTTATGGTCTGAAGGTACAAGGTCTTAAATCTCTCCATTCTTAATTATATTGTTAAGTTGTGTATATTTATTGAAACATCGTAAATGTATTTGCTTCATACTTTCTATTTATACAAACACCTGAAGTCTCTGTGGGAATAAACTGATTATCTCAACATAGATATAGTATTTTAGCTTTTGTTGGAGAATTATTTTATTCTTGTAATCTTTCATAAAATGTTATTAGTTATTAGTTACCTACAATGCCTAATTAGTTATTAGTTAGCTAAAAATCTGTAGGTATTGCTTGAAGGTGAGTGTTGTTGTTGTTGTTGCTTTTTAATATTCTTACCCAGGAAACCGTGGCCATTATTAATCAGTAATCATTCTTAATGTAAAGAATGTTGTGAGGTAGAAACCACTTAACAGGCTTTTGTAAAAACAACAAGGCATAGCATTTAATATGGGAGTGCAGGCAGATAGAGAGTGATGAAGACCATCTGTAGGGAACAGAGAGAGCAAGGCTTTCTTGTAGGGTCTGAAAGAAAGGCCTTAGGTGGGAAGAGCTTAGTAAACATCAGTGGTCAAGATTCTCTAAATGGCTTCTGTTTAAGTGGGCAAAGTCCTGGGGCATCCAGTATAAATGTTTGAGTGTCTTCAGATGTCTTGGTGTTTGGAAG
>PVJX010043629.1:0-13572 GCA_004027295.1 Dolichotis patagonum
TACAGTGGATTTATTTCCAATACTTCCATAAGAGCAAAGTAAAAGAATTATTGACTGAAAACAGGTAATGTGTGCACCTTCTGGCAAAGAGGAGATGCTCAAATATGTATTGAATGTGTAAATCATGAACTGTAAGATAGACAGATACACAGAATAAAGTGGATATGAGAAAATGTGTGAAAATGTGGTAAAGAGATGGAAAAGTTGAATGAAGGGATGAAAAAAAGTAAGTGGAAAAGTTATTAGGAAGGATAAGGAAAAACAAAGCAAGAAAGATGAAGTAGAAGACAGAGCTTTGTGTGTGAGAGCAAAACAGAGCAGCTTTTTGTGTATGTGGGAGAGACAGGATCCATGCCATGTGTTGGCAATTTAAATGACAACATTTTGTGCACAAATATATCATTAACTACATAAAAGTCCCTTTCATGTAGAATTTTCAAATAACCATCAATTTGAAATGACAGATTTGTGAGTCAGTAGTTTGTTTTCACCTGGATGTAATAAATACACAGTTAGACGTGCAATTCTTTTACTAATGATGAGACTAAAGATTTGGAGTTTAATGAGAGGTCTCGCGATGAATACGTACATCTCCAATGGCGATCTCCATGATTCACGTGGAACTGTCTGCTTTCTGTTGCTGGGTTATTTCTGCATTACTCCAGCAAATGTTAATCACAAGCCAATCATATCTCCGGTAACTGTAGGATTTGCTCTAGGAGATTTGGTATGATTTGTTTGAAAGAATAATTGCAAGATGTCTACATAACTAGTGGAGTGAAAGCCAACTGACTCAGGCTTGTCTGGCAACCAGTGGTTTTATGTCGACTCTTAGGAAACATTGTAGAATTTAGGCAAAAATCAGACACGCCAGGAAGCAGCCTATGGTGTCCCTCAGTGAGGAGGAGCCCCAGGTTTGTGAAATTTGCAGCAATCATGACTTCTGCGTTTGCTAAGACGGCTGCGGCTACTCTAAACACCAATTCGGTTCAGATCAACTTTTAAGTATGTCTTGTCAGCTGAAAGAAATGCAAATATCCACCTTTTCCGAATCTGAAGGTCATTCCCTAATGCCACAGGGAATTAAACAACATTGAATGATCGTACAGTATTTGCCTACTTTTCAAAATACTACCTTCAAAATAATTGTGTATACCACAACTAAAAACATTCAAGTCAGAGAAGACACATACACGAAAATGAAATAGTCCACTAGGTTTTACTGAATTCATTGCACACTTAATTAAAGTAATCTTTATATCTGCTGCTCACAGGGCTCACTTAAGAAAATAGGAGAATATTAAATTCGTGGAATATGACCCACATAAGTATATTTTCTACAATGTGCAAGTGTAAAGTAATTGATAATGCTTTTGCTCGTGAGAGACTTAAAATACCTGGCCTTTGCATGTGCACTTAATTGAAAGCCTGCATTTTCAGAGCTCTCGATGATCTGAAAAGGCAGATGAGCCACGCTGGCCTTGTGGCAAGGCTGTCCTCCAGCCCTGCTGCTCACCTAGGTTCCCGCGACGAGCAGGAGCCAATGAGCCGAGCAGGGGCGCAGTTCTGAGCGGTCGTCCCCGCGGGACACTTTCATGGTATTGGTCATGAAAAATTGCGCATGGATCGAGTTCAAACACTGCCTGGCCACATGGTGGGGGTTTTCAGCATCCACCTGGGATCCACTTTTAAAGCACGGCAGATTGATGAAAGCGGAAAAACAATTTCTATGTTTACTTTAGGATAAAGATACTCAGAATTATAATTTCAGGTGTTTAAAACATGCACCACTGCCATGTATCTTTTCTTAAAAAATCAACCTGTATTTCTATTCCCAGTCAACAGTTTCTAAATGATCAATCATTTTGATTGATCGTACATTGGATATTTTAGATGTTTCTCCTTCTGCATTTAAGCCGGAAAAAAACAAAAAGAAATCATTGACTAGCAGGGTTTTTTCCCCCATTTCTCAAAAACACAAAAACAAAAAGATGGCCCTCGAAATTAGCCTGAGGGCTATATATATATAAATTTAAAAAGTTCTTAATCATATACTTACTTGTTACCTTTTTTATTAATGCATACAACACAAAGCATAAGATAGAAAATGGATATATATATATATATATATATATATTTCACACATACATAAAACACATTTGTAATAAATGCCACCACTTCAGCATTAAAAGTACATTCATAAAGCAGTGTCTGCCATTCATGTTTCAGTTGTAGAAATTAGTGGCTTCAATTTGTGGTGATCCTTTAAGCCTGCTGTGTTGAAAATCTTGGCAGATCATGATTTCAACAATAATTAACTTACTTGATATATATATATATATGCACACATACATTTATACTATAAGTTCAACATTGATGAATGTGAAAATAAACCCTTAAATTACATTTCACCACCAAGGTATTGAAAATTAACAGATATTCTTGTGCGAAACTCTTTACTTTTGGAAGTGGGACCTTGAGAAGAGCACCCATGCTTTAGATTTCGGAGTGGATCTGTATCCCTGCTCTTATGTTAGTTAGTTGTGACCTGGGGTAGCACACCTCATTGTGTGTGCCCTACTTTTAATCTTCAGAAATGCAAGAGAGTGTTGCTATCTTGAATGGTCGTTGTGAGGGCTAAAGACATACTGTTTGGCCCATCCAGGGCACCGCCTGCCCTCCCGTAGGTCTGCCGAGTGTGGACCTTCGTCTCTCTCCTTCTGTTGTTATTCTTATTAAAAGAACATAGACTTCTTTTAGAAAAGCTTTGGGTTTGGAGAAAAATCAAGCAGAAAGTATACAGTTCTGTAAGCCTCATCTCACCCCCCTGCATATGGGTTTTTCTTTCATTCACATCTCGCTTTTGCGAGGCATATGCGTTACAGCTGATGAACTGGTGGTGACTGAGTATTATTAACAGACGTCCGAAGTGCACCTTGGGTTCCCTCTGTGTGGCAGAGTTCATGTGGGTTTGGACAAATGCATCAGGCCATGTTTCCAGCCTGGTGCGATGCGGAAGTTTCACTTCCCCAACTGTGCCCTGTGGGCCACCTGTTCATTCCCTCCCCACTCCCAACACCTGGTGGCCAAGGATCCATGGCTCTGCCCTCCCCGTGTCACACACTGTGCCTGCAGTCATGCAGTATGGGCCCTTTCAGACTTGCTGCTTTTGCTTAGCAGCACACATTGAACGTTTCCCTGTGCTTTCATGGCCCTGATAACTCATTTCTTTCTGTCGTTAAGATTCCACAGCAGGGACCTGCTACAGTTCGTTATCCATTCTCCTATTGAAGGACACCCTGGTGACTTCCAGTGTGGAGCAATTATGAATAAAGTTCTGTGAGCGTTAGCATGTAGGCTTTTGCGTGGACACTGAAAGCTTTTGACTTGTTTTAATTCATTTGGGTAAATACTTGGGAGCACGATGGCTGGATCAGATGTCAAGACTGGCTTTAAAGGAGACTGCCCCCCGCCTTCCGCAGTGGCCACACCGTGTCCTGGCCCCTCTGGCAGCAGATGTGAGCTCCTGCTGCTAATGGACACCCACCCCAAGGCTTCGCCCTTTCACCATCCTGATATATGTGTAATATCTGGTATGTGTAACAGTACTGCAATCAGCCTTTAAAGACGAGTTTCACATACAGAGAACAGGGGAGACTGCCTGAAGATGTCCTTCTTGGCAAATACTCTGGATTATAACCTCAACATCATGTGCCTCAGGCAAATGCTAAAAACAGCTCAAAACAAAACTTGCTTCTTGCTGCTCAGGATGCTAATTCCATCAGCGCCCTGTAAGGGGATGCTCACACCGCGCTGGGCTGCTCAGAGTACTTGTGGAGAACAGCAGACAGGTCAGTCTGGGGTATGTAGTCCAATGACAGTTTGCACATGTTTATCCAGACGCTGAGGTTGCAAACATGTCACCAGTCCAAAAAAAGATGAAAGAGAGCCGGACAAGAGCAGAGACTGGAATTCTATTGAAACATTCGAACAAATGTTAAGTTACAGGGATCACATATTTCTGTGTCCAGATTACCAAAGAAAGCCTCCCTACTCTCAAATATAAAATGGGAGTAAGTTACTGTTACTCCAGGATTTGGGGTAACAATGGTCTGGGATAATGTGTAGAAAGAATTCAACATATTTCCTGACACACTGTTCAGTACAGGGTTGGTCACCAGTGGGGATCTGGAAGGAGATATACTGGCAAGCGTCTAATGATGTTGGAAGTGGAATAACATTTGGGCACGTTTATTAACTACCTGGGGACGCAGACAGAGCAAGCACAAGAAGCCCATGGTGCCATCTGAAAAGAACAGGAGAAACAAGAACTATCCAAGGACATTGCTGCAAGAAAGAAATACACAGTCACAAAGCTTCTGTGCTTGGCAGACACCTGAAGCCAAGAGCCTGAGAAAACAGTGACCCCTTTCTAAAGATTCGCTCCAACTGTTTGCTGCCCTTTAATCTCTGAAGAGCGAGTCAGTCATTAGGAAGAGTACATGACGGTAATGAAGCCTTTCAGGTTCTCCCTCTGTATTTGCACTGCACCTGGCCTGGTGGTGCCTGGGTGTCTCTACTGCTGTACACGTGGAAACAGTCACATGTGTCCATTATGCAAAGCAGACCTGGCAAGGAGAGGACCAAATGCAGTGGAGTCAGGAAAGCTGCGACCTCGGGAGGTTACCCATTCCCATCTAAAAATAAGATCTCAGAGGCTCCAAAGACCGGAGGAAAGAGGCTATTAACATCCTGCGTCAGGTCAATATGGTGATGTTTATGTACGACAAGGAAAAAAAATTTCAAACAGGCTTCTTTAGCTTTGATATAAAAACAAATGTAGGATTTTTGCAGAAGAATGCAACTCAAGTAATTACTGACAGGTACTAGACTGGAATACTTCATTTTCTAAGATTTACAATTGTATTAATGTACAGTGACATAACTTTTGCACTGCTTACAATGAATTTATATAGTTGATGTTATTCTTTAGTGATTTCAATATTGATTTTTAAAAAACATTTTCGAATTGCTAGACATCTTCCAGGCTGCCTGCCTGGTAACTTGTACTCTTCTACATCTGCTCAACTCATTTTGGCTGAAGTTTTTCCCTGTATTTTTTGCTTTTCTTATGCTATGTACACTTCAAATCTCCTACAAAAAAAGATTAGTTCCATCTTGTCAAAATTAATCAATCACTATTTATTTACCTTTTGCTTAGGAAAAAATGTATGTTTTTATACATTTGGAGCTTTGCAAATTCCATGTTTTCAAATATTTATTTTGAGGACCTTTCAAACTCAGGAGCATGCGCTGGAGAAGAAGCTCAGTGGCCAGCCTGCCTGGCCCAGGGTTCTGCCACTAGCACAATCAATCAGTCAATCAATCAATATATTTTTTAAACCTAGAATTGAATAAAAACACCATAAACATAATTTTAAGACTATTAAGCATATCGTCTTTATGCTATAGCCTATGGTTTTAAAGCACTTTGATGTACTTATGCCTGTCACCCCACAGTGCTAGTTCTGGTCAAAATCAAGGAGATAGCACCACTTTTGGAGGTGTGGGCTTTGGATTCAGACAAAGCTATTTATTTTGTGGATCTGCATTGAATATGGTACCCCGAACACGTTATTTTCCCCGCTGTGTCTCCTTGCTCGTGATGCAGTAGGAACAGTAAGACCTCCTTGGGCCACTAGGGAGGGAATGAGTGGCACAGTGCCCCTCAGCACAGTGTCCAGTGTAGCGTGGGTTATTGTCATCAACACCACCCTGTGGCAAAGAGGTTATCACCCCAGCTCCCCCGAGGAGCCAGCCAAGCTGGAACTAAGGCATACCTCTCAAGTCGTGATCTTGTGATGGATGTGATTCTCTACCAGGGATGGGAAAGGTTTTTAAGTTCCTCGTATTTCCCAAGTATATTAGTCTTATTGTGATACTTACCAGAAAAACACATTCATGGCCAAATAATGTGGGAAATTGTGCAGTATGTCATCTCTTAGTGATGTAGTGTATTTCAGTGCGTCAAAAGCTCTAAAGTGGGAACCATACCTGCAGTGTTGCTCAAAGTACCCCATCCCTGAATCCCTATATTGTTATATCCCTGTATCGTACGTCCTATGTCCTGAATCCCTACGTGCCTATGGTCCTTACAGTATGCTGGGATACATAGAAACTCATTAAGATCTCACAACAATTTTGTGAGACATACACCATTAATATTGCCATTTTGCAAGTTAGGAAACTAGGGGTGGGCAGGTTATATGTTCAGGATCCCTCAGATGCTAAAGAGGTAGGAAACTCAACCTCTGCCCTCCTAACCATTACACGTGCCACCTCTGTCCTTCTCATGAGAAACTCAAATTAACCAGTTCCAAGCTCAACATTTACCACCATGAGCTAAAAAAGGGCCCCCAGAGACTGACAGTGCATTCTTTCAACACTCAAATGTTTATGAATAGCTTGAAAACCCGTCCCCCTTTTGCTTTCCCTTTGCATACTGCCTATCAAGAGGAACAGCGCTGTTACAATGGAATATTAGAAATGTGTGTCCATTCTTTAAGGAGGTAAGCACTTCAAAAGGTCTCTGAAGTCACACAGTTGAATATGAAGAACAGGAAGGCCATAAAAATTCATGCTAATTTTGCACAAAGTCAATATTTAAAACTACAACACTTTCGAGCCACAGGTGGGAACTAAACTAACGGAGAGCTGTCCACGAAGCAGTGAGCTCCGCGTGAGTTTCAGAGGGTTTCACTGTGACTAGTGCATGGAGGAATTCTAGAAATGAACTGCATGCCAGCCTCTCACTACTGCTGCCCACCACTGAAATAGTCCATCATCGTGATGTTTTTGCAGTTTATTAATTGTCTTCTGAAAAATAGATCACACAGTTGCTACAGATAAATTTATTGCAGACTCTTAACCTCCTCTGCTATTCTCCAGGCTCCAGCTTATTGCTTGCCAGCACCAACAGTGGCCTTTGTAGTCCCCCAGAATCTTCGCTCTGCTCTTGCATTTCTGTCTCTGTTTCTCTCAGGTCTTCTTCTCATGCAGGCTGTGTCTTGCAAGGCCATGTTTGCGTTCGTTTTTCTTTGCATAATCCAGGGAATCAAAAATCATGCCAAAGGCCAGTTGTCTTGCTACTCTTGAAATGGGCTCTGAATCCAACCATAAAGATGACAGCCAGTGTGCCAGTGTGCATGCATGTGCACATGTCTGCATGCACACGTGTGTGTGTGTGTGTGTGTGTGTGTGTGTATTCTGGTATTCTCCCTGAGTTTATGTCTTAGATACTGTGGCCTTTCCAGGGTGAAGGACACCAGTGACCAAGTGTTTCCTCCATAGTCCGTTGGTTAGGAACCTCTTGGCTGAGGTAGTTTACTGTGTCATTTATCATGGCTACAGGTTCTTAGGCAGCCATGGAAAGAGGGGCGGTTACTTTTTGTCTTTTCTCATCTGTCATCCTTTTAATTATGTGGTATTGCTGCATATCGTGGTTCTACGATCAGAGCATGACTCTCCAAACCCCTCTTCACACACGCCTGAATCACCATGCCACGCCAAGGATTGAATGAATCTGTGAATGCTTCATACATCAAATGGAGAGTTGGGGTGACCTTAAGTTGCAGCTCGATAACTAATCACTTTGTCACCTTGTAAAAATTACTCCTCATCCAACTCTGAGACTGTACTCGCCATTTGTGCCAATAAAAGTGACAATAAGTGCAAGGGTTGGTTGGTAGAGAAAATGAGGAATGTTCTTGTCATCCTCGAGTTAATACAGAGTTATTTTAATCGTGAAGACCTTGCCTCCCTGAGAAAGCTTCTTTTTCAACTCACAGAGGCCACAGCATCCCATCTGAAAACCACTTTATTACCAGGAGGTGCGTGCTTTGTGCTCACTGCATCCAAGTGAGGCATCCCATTAATGACAGAAAAATTGGAGCACATTTATTTGAGTTGATTAAACATTCCCTAAAAGGGGCAATTTGAAGCTATGAAAAAATTCCCATCCTTTATATTTCTCACTAGACATTCTTTCTCCTGTCTTTGCCTAGAGGGTATACCAAGGCTTTAAATAATTTGAAAGAATATTTCCCAAAATGTCTTGCATTTTAATGAACTTGTGAGTTTGAATTACCAAAGGAAGTTAGTATTGTTTAAATTATATGAATGTTATGCATCAGTGTTTTATCTTTCTTTTAAATAACAAAGTCCTGTTACGAGTATAGTTTGGTAGGATGGGAAGAGGATGTCATAATATATTATAGAAATATTATGAAATACTTATGAAAAAAACCATGGGATTGTTAAAAACAAAGGACAGTTACGTCCAAAGGGAAATTTTCCACTGACTCCTACAAAGGGTATCTTTCTAGTAAATCAAATGTTTATAAGTGTTCAAGACAAATATGAAGATTCTTTTGTATAGCAGCTGCTTTAGACATAATCCTCTAAGTCCACATTAGCTAAAGTATGGGAAATGTACCACAGGAGATCATTTTAAGTGCAAAGCTGATGCAGGTTTAGAGTAAATAAAATCACAAGTGAGAAAGTTACTCTCAACTCTCTTCAGACTGGGTGCACTGAATCTCAAGTCTGAAAGTCCCCGTTTGCTGACAACATGCCTGCATCCCTTCTTATAGGCGTGCCGATTGTCCCACTTACCACATGAACCCTCTCCTAAATCAAGACTAGGGATGTCAGATTTTTAGCAAAGTGCAAGCTCTTCCATTTCCTGAATTCATTCACATTCAGGTATGTAGAGCAGGAAGGACATGAAAATAAGTCCTTATTCTGTGCACGCACGAGTACACACACACACACACATGCACACTCGCACACACACAAATACCAGAATCCTTCCAATTCAGAGGTGGGAATTAAATGACTAGAATGAGGTTCTGCCCAAAGCTTACTAAAGGCAATGATATCTAATCAAACTTTAATAAATTTATTTTTATTTCTACTGTATTTATATTCATGTTGCTTTCTGTTTGATAAAACTGATTTTTCTTTTATGTAAAGATACAGACTTTGCTGCTTATACTTTGTAAGCTTAATTGTGACTTAACTTAGAAATACTATGTAAACAGCAATGCAGATGACACACAAATGTGACAAAATTCCTGACAGTGTGGTGTTAATGACCAAAATCAGGGACATATTTGTGTCCCACAATCCAACATATGGTCCCCCTTACGGTGTGCACCTCCCCACACACACACTCAGCTGCAGAGCCACGCTGCCTACGGTGTCTGCACAGGGTCATTGGCCATGGATAATGGTGGGCAGGGCTGCCAATGGAGAGAATGGAGTCGTGGTGCTGGAGAAACACTGACAGAGTGGTGTTTATCTCTAGTCTCATCTAGTAATCACAGAGTTAAACGACAGGGCTTTTTATCCTTGAAACGCCACCTTGCTTTTGAAGGCTGAGTCAGCACATCCCCTGTCCTAGTTGAATGTGCCTAATGGAAGTTTTTTCCCAGGGTCAAGCATGGCTTGCCGAGCTCAGGTGTGCTAAGTTCCTTTCCGAGTGGCTTGTTTTCCAGATGTGTGTTAGTAAAGAGCTTTGCTGGCTGTGTTTCCCACAGACAACATGTATCTGTATTATTAATGCCGAATGGTAACCTGCCTTTGAACACGGAGATAATGCCTCCCGAGGAAGCACTGGTCTTTACAGAACCACTTTGATGATACGTTTGCTTTACCTTTACTGTCATTCTGATTATCCCTTTAGGATAAAGACTGCCCACTGTGCTTCCTGCAAATGGGCCAACGTTGATTGCTTTGACCTGAAGTTAAGTGTAATAGTCACAACTTAGATGGGTTTGGTAACTCATCTGCTGCTAAGTATGTAGTCACAGCCTAATACTTAGGTTGTTTCCTAAGTATCAGAATAATTGCAATGCCTAAAATAAGGTGAAATTGGTGGAGCTTCATTTGAAAAGCAAAACCTTAGGAAAACTATTAAGTTAGCATTTCTAGTTCATGCGTGAGTATATAATGAACTTTTCTAGGTTGACAGTCTGAAAAGAGGGCTGCTTTTCTGGGCTACCCACTTAGAGCACTAGAACTGGGCGACAGAGGACATACAGGACCACCTGGTGTAGCTCTGTCCGGAGGAGGAGATCAGGTAGTGATCTTTACTTGGCGTTTTATAAACAGAAAGACTCACTGCTGCTGCATCCATGTTGCTGTTGAGGTAACGCATGATTGTCTGCATTAGTATTCTCTGAGATTCATGTCCAGTTTCTTTTCTTGAAACATGGGTCAAATTTTTAATCAGCTCAGATCCCTCTGTTCAATTCAGATTTCTCACTTTTCTATTTTCACTTAGGATCTTATGATTACCTTTGAGAGCCTTGCCTGTTTAATTTGATCACTTGTAAGAAAAAATTTTAAATGTTAAAAAGATTCAAGAACATGTTTAAGGATAACAGGGTAAAAGCATTTTTACTCTATTTCTTTCCTGTGTCTCATCAAAAATCTCCATAAGTACAGGTAAAAGAGAAAAGTAGAGGAAATCTGTATTTAATCAGGGAACATTTTTCCAAAAAAAATTCATAAAGTCTTTAATACAAAATTTAAGAAATTATGACAAAAGAAACACGAAATAGAAGCTGATAAAGCTTAGTAAAGAAAGTTACTAAAGTCATGAGAGACAGAATAAAAGCAGCAAAGGTAGCATCAGTTTTTAAAACTTAAGAAACAGATACCATAGTTTTGAGAAGACAAACATGAACTAAAAAGAGAAAGGAAAAGACAGCAGAGAAGTCTGCACTGAGAGACAATTTGTGTCTTACCCATGGACAAACTAGGTTTTCATAGACCGAAATGCATTTAAAACAAAATAGGAGGACACAGCCCTGAAATCAAGCCAGGTTTTAATTTACAGATAAAAACAGAACCTTGTGTATCTGAAAAAATCTAAGGCAAAACAATCAATATCAAACTGATTCCTGGTAAATCACTGCAATTTTCTAAAATACAAAGCCACATGCATCTAAAGTTGAAAAAAGGCAGCTTAAAAAGTATGAGAAATAAGTATCAGATGAACCTTAGGTTTTCTTGGTAGCAACACTCAATAACAGACTATAGAATGATGCCTAGTAAAAGGTAAAGCAAAGTAACTTTGATGGAAGAATTTTATTTTCTGCTAAATTACTTTGCAAGTGTGTGTGAAGCACGAATTTTAACCAGCAGACATTCTCAGGCAAGCAAACATATAGCATAAGGGTTCTTTCTCTTTTCATCTTTCTAAATTTTACAATCCAGAAAGCCAAAAGACCAGTCAATAAAGGAATTCAAGGCCAATTGTGAGTTGCATGCCTGTAATCTCTGTAACTTGGGAGACTGAGACAAAGAATCACAAGCTCAAGTTCAACTCAGGCAACTTAATAATCTTAGTAAGATCCTATTTCAATATCTAAAAATAAAACAGAAACAGACTGGGAATGTAGATCCATACAAATGCTTGGGGTTCAGTTGCCAGTTCCAAAAAAAAAAAAAAGAGGAGAAGGAGAAAGGAAAGGAAGGGAAGGGAAAGGAGGGGAAGGGAAATCCATTAATGTGATCACTGATTAATTTCAGTTACGTGGGAATTATGTTGAGAAAAGCCCATAACCATACTATTCTCTGATAGTCTGAAAAATTTTTAATCAAATAAAACCTCCAGGTTAAAAGGATAAGTGGTCAGAAAATTGGTGCATTTAAGGCACAGAAGGAGTCCTGGCCCTGACGGATCCTTGCATGGTGCAGAGCTGGAACTTGTGGTCAGCTCACTCTACCTGGAAAGCACATTAAAGAATTTAGAAGGTGGCCTCAGAGCAGCAAGAAACCATTATAGGGCTTCAGCTAGGAGCTTTTCTTGAGCAAATGGGAGGTAAGGATGTCTGCTGAGAATAATAAGGAAAATAACGTGCTTCCAGGTACGGGAATGGAGGATGCTTGGAATCCAAGCAATAAGCTTATTAGAGAAAGCTTAGAGCTCACTAGGCTCCCAGCCCAGTCCACTGAGGAAGAAATGGACAGCTGATGACCCAAGGCTGCCCCTCCTGGGATGGAGACCTGCTCACTGGAAGGTGAGCCTTCTGCCCTAACCCCCTCTGCACCCCACTTCACAGGGACCAGCATCTCACACCCAGTGACCAGCTTTGGGTATGGAAGGTCAGTTAGCCCCAGCGCTTTCCAGGGAACAGACAAAAGCTATAAAGGCTACATATACCTGTATACACAAACTTTCCATTTATATGTGGTCATTCCTCGGCATCCCTGGGACTGTTGGTTGTAGGTACTAAAATTTCTGGATGCTCAAGTCACTTATATAAAATGGCATTGTTTTTGCATTTAACCTATGCATGTCCTTTAAATTATCGCCTAATGACTTACAATACTTAATACATCGTAAGTTCTATGTAAATAGCTGTTATCTCATGTGGTTTAGGGAATAATGACAAGAAAAATGTCTGTGCGTGTTTAACACAGATGCAGATTTTTTCGGGATATTTTTGATCCATAGTTGGTTGAAACCACAGATGCAGATCCCCAAAGATGAAAGGGAGACTGTGTCAGCTATGGAAGACCCAGAAAAATACAGCTCAAGATAACTTATAGTTAAAATTGCGAGGTTTTGGCCTTTCATGTAAATAAATCACCTCCAAATTATATTATGGAAAATGTGCTATTCCTCACTTAGCCCGCATTTATTTGAAGTAGCAGCTGGCTGCCCGATACAATGATACCAATCAATATTTTTGATGGATCTAAACCCCCAGGCCTTCAATGAAGCACTTGTCCTGCTAGAGAAATCCGATTAAGTAAGTAGTTTCACTTTTTCTTTTTCTGCCAGAGCAATGGGAAAAGATTGCAGGGCATGAGTTTAGGTGATTTTTTTCTTGCAGGGCAGGAATTCTCAAGAGTTGACCTAAGGCCCATCGGTTAATTGTGAGGATCCTATTGACAGACCAAGAATACATTCAGAACGGAAGTCTTGTGGTTCTTGCCTCATTGGAGTGGCTCTCTGTTCTACAAGCTTTAGTTTGCTGAGGATTTAAGGCTCTGTACAGGCAGCCAACTAAATGAGTTGTTAATGATGCTAACAACTGCGAACCACCACTGCAAACTTCCCCAGTGTGCTGGGGATTCCCATGCAGGGTTCTCCACTCTGGAATAGAGCTGAAATTTGAAAACGCCTTAGGCCAATAAAAGCTGGAAGAAGCAGATGATCTCTTTCACCCCAAGAAATGGCCTCACTGGAAAACACTGGAGAATCTCTGCCTCAGTGCAGCTTGAGGACACAGCAGCTTCATCCAGTGAGGGGATGTGAAGGCAGAGGAGAGTCCTGAAGAATCTTCCTATGTCACGCAGTCCCTCTGAATGCAGCACCTCCCTAGGAGAGGCAGAGAGGAATGGCTGGTCCCCTCCTTCTGCCTGCATGAAGGGGCAGGAGGCTAACTCTGAGAACTCCTTGACACTGCTGTCCCAAAGTCAGCTCAAGGTATCTCGGGTAGCTTTGGACCTCACATGCAGATTACATAAAAGATATGGACAAGAAGAAAATCAGTG